>CM064504.1:13707619-13849449 GCA_032716605.1 Paralithodes platypus
CTGTATCGTTAGCGAGCCACAGTCAGGCAACTTCCACTCGTTTTTATCCCTTATCAGGGGTAAACCAAATTACATTGCTCTTCCTTGAAATTCTTTCATGACTCCGTCCATAAAAATAAAAAAATAATGACGAAAAAGAGAAAACGGCAGTAAGAAAAAAGTAAAGAAAAGGAGGCCGATAATACAGAGAAAATAGAGAAAAAAGGAGAGAAATAAAATAAAATAAATGAAGGACAATAAGAAAGAGAAAGAAAAGAGAAAAGAGAAAAGAGATAAACAAGATATAAAAGAAAGAGAAAGAGAAGACAGAGAGAAAAGAGAAAACGAGATACAAGAAGAACAAAGCAAAGACAAGAAAGAAGATGAGAAAGAGAGGAGAAAGAGAACGGAATAAAGACACTCAGAAGAATACGACTAAGCGAAAAGTGATGATACAAGGGAAGATAAGAAACATAACAGGACAAACATATGAAGAAGAACATGGGAGACGGGAAAGAAATGAACAGAAAATGGAAGAGAGAGGAAAATGTGGACGAATGGAAGGGGAAATAACAAGAGAGAAAGAAAGAGTGAGAGCAACTGAGTGAGTGTGTCTATGAGAGTGTGTGTGAATATGTGCATGTGTGGACATGTGTTATATAGAGCACATAGACCTTGCGTTTCGAATGAATGGGCAAAACTTGATTCAAGCAGAGATAGCAAACCCCAATACAAGAAACGGGAGAGAGAGAGAGAGTGTGTGTGTGTGTGTGTGTATGTGTGTGTGTGTGTGTGTGTGTGTGTGTGTGTGTGTGTGTGTGTGTGTGAGTGAGATAGTATGTGTACGTGTGATATAAAGAGAGCATAAACCTTGCGTTTCAAATGGATGGGAAAACTTAATTCAAGCAGAGAAAGCAAACCCAAAGAGAGAGAGAGAGAGAGAAAGAGAGAGAGACAGAGACAGAGAGACAGAGAGAGAGAGAGAGAGAGAGAGAGAGAGAACAGAGGGAGGGAATGGAAGTGGGGAGGATAAAAAGTCACGTGTGTGTACGGAAGAGGGGGGAGGGGGGGGGGGGGGGGAGATAATCTAGATGGGGAGCAAAGGACGGGAAGATGGGAGGAAATTATGTGAATGGATGAATGACCTTGTTGAGGGGAGAGAGAGGGGGGGAGGAAGAGGGGGGAGAGGAACAGAGAGGGGTGGAGAGAGAGAGAGAGAGAGAGACAGAGACAGAGAGAGAGAGAGAATTTCTAGGAATAGTTAGTATGTCAAAGAAATTGCGGTATGATCCAGGGAAGTCATTCAAGGCTGAAGAAAAGATAAGTACAAAGGAAAACAAGTAACAACATATATATTAATCCTCAAAATGGCTTGTTGTAACTAAACTACCGATTCTAAGTGAAAAAGGAAAGGATAACACAATAGAAAGTGATGTTATGTAATTGTAATCGTAGTTAATCGGGCATTTAAGGCTGAAGAAAAGAGAAGTGCAAAGGAAAGCAAATAACAGCAGATATACTTATCCTTAAAAGGCTTGCTGTAACTAAACTACCGATCCTAAGTGAAAAAAGGAAAGGATAACACAATAGAAAGTGATGTTATGTAATTGTAATCGTAGTTAATCGGGGGTTAAGAACGAGATATCTATCAAGGCTATTTATAAACGTTTCAACAGTACAACACAGGGGAGATTTTCACTTAAGATGTGTTTTTTCTGTACTCCCTTCACCTTTATGTGTAAGTCAAATATTTTTAAGATTTTAAGATGTTCATTTGGCGATTTTAAGACCTTTCACCCCAATTTGTGTCAATGTTATGACCATTCATGCAATATAGTTGTCGATTTTTTTTTGAGGGGGTGGGGGTGGGGAGTTGGGGGGGGGGGGTAGTGAGCCTGCAATTTAGGATGAAATGGACGTTGGTCGCAGCATTTTTCTACTGAAAAAAAAATTGGTCTTGGAATTCGTTTAAAGCTTGAAGGAAGTTTAGGGAGCAAACTAAGAAAAACAATTATAATAATATTAATAATAATAATAATAATAATAATAATAATAATAATAATAATAATACGCAATAAATATACAGTATATCTGCCCTTAACTCACAGTATCACGGGAAAATGACATTTAGTTGGCAAGGCGTGATATATGTCGCCTGAAGCCATGTTGGGAATCCATAATTAAGTTGGCAATAGTTAGCTGGTTCATGTGTGTGTGAGAGAGAGAGAGAGAGAGAGAGAGAGAGAGAGAGAGAGAGAGAGAGAGAGTACGAGATAGCGAGAGAGAGAATGTGAGTGGGGGAATGCTAGTGAGAGAATGCGATTGAGAGTGAGTAAATGTGTGAGAGTGAGTAAATGTGTGAGAGTGAGTGAGTGAGAGAGAGAGTGAGAGTGAGTGAGAGAGAGCGCGAGAGAGAGAATGTGAGTGGGGGAATGCTAGTGAGAGAGAATGCGAGTGAGA
The DNA here is from genome assembly GCA_032716605.1 of Paralithodes platypus. Taxonomy (NCBI): domain Eukaryota; kingdom Metazoa; phylum Arthropoda; class Malacostraca; order Decapoda; family Lithodidae; genus Paralithodes; species Paralithodes platypus. Next base: position 13,710,059 of record CM064504.1, read on the forward strand.
GTGAGTAAATGTGTGAGAGTGAGTGAGAGAGTATGTGAGAGTGCTAGACATAAAAGACAAGTTTAAAGTTAAGTCATTTACACAGCAATCTAACCAGACATACACACAGAGATACAGACAAGCAGACAGCCATATAAACAGACACAATCAAACAAAATCAACAAACAGAAAATACAAAAGTAGTAGTAGTAGTAGTAGTAGTGCTCAGAACCAACCAAATAAGCAGACACGGATAAACAGAACAAACACAAACAAAAACAGACATAGAAAATACAAAAGTTTTAAAAAGGCAAAAACCCCAAGAGAGAGAGAGCAAAAAACGAAAGGGAAGGACAAGCCAGGAATAAATTTAGGGAGGGAGGGAGAGAGAGAGAGAGAGAGAGAGAGGAAGAGGAATAGGGCTCTGGGGAACAGCCGAATAGCACCGCGTGAAATAGACGGAGAATATAGTGATGGTTTGGATGGATGGATGGATGGATGGATAGATGGTTAATATATAGTTATAGATAGATAGACATAGATAGATAAATAGGTAGATATACGAAGAATATATAGATGCTTTGATTGGATAGAGAGATAGATAGATAGATGGATGAATGGATGGATAGATAGATAGACAGTAAACAGTATAATAATCAGTGTTCCTCAGAGCTATCCCAGTGCATACCACCTCCTTTACGTAGGGCACGTGTTACCCGTCTTGCAACTCAATCCCACCCCTACTCTGTGCAACTCTCCAACCCAAGAGTGAAACGTTACTCTCAAACTTTCTTCTACTCAACATCTGAGCTCTGGAACTCTCTCCCAGAATCAGTCTTTCCCTCTTCCTATGACTTAAATTGCTTCAAACTCAGTGTGTCCAGGCATTTTGGCTCGAACGTCCCTTGATTTTGGCCCTGTCACTCTTTCAACTATGGGGGAGGCACTCGCTATAGGCAGTTATGCCTTTTGCCTCCCTCAATCACATAGAAAAAAAAAAAAAAAAAAAAAAAAAAAAAAAACGGAATAGGGCTCAGGGGAACAGCCGAATAGCACAGCGTGAAATAGACGGAGGATATAGTGATGGTTTTGGTTCAAGAGATGGATGGATGGATGGATAGAAAGATAGATGGATAGATAGATATACAGTATAGATAGAGAAGTAGATAGATAGACGAATAATATATACAGTAGATGTTTTAGTTGAATAGATAGATGGATGGATGTATAGATATAGATAAATATAGATAGATAAATAGATAGATAGATGTATGGTTGGATGGATAGATAGATAGATGGATGGATGGATAGCCCGGGAGAAAGATAAAGAAATTATAGGACTCTTGGGAACACACGAACACCACCGCGTGAAATAGACGAAGAATAAATGTATGGTTGGTGGAATAGATAGATAGATAGATAGATAGGTTACAGATCAATAGATAGATAGATAAAGATAGATTGATTGGTATATAGCTAGATACTTGCATAGATAAACAGATAGATATACAATTATGGTGCCAGTAGATAGATAGATAGATAGATAGATAGATAGATAGAGATAGATTGATTGGTATATAGCTAGATACTTGCATAGATAAACAGATAGATATACAATTATGGTGCCAGTAGATAGATAGATAGATAGAGATAGATTGATTGGTATATAGCTAGATACTTGCATAGATAAACAGATACAGATATATAAATACGGTACCAGTATATAGCTAGATAGATAGATAGATAGATAGAGATAGTTAGATAGACAGATAGATAGAAGACTGAATGAATAGTAGATTAATATAACGGATACATGGGTGATTTTGTAAGTGTGTGTGTGTGTGTGTGTGTGTGTGTGTGTGTGTGTGTGTGTGTGTGTGTGTGTGTGTGTGTAATAATAAATGATAAGATATGATGGAGCCGTACAAGTTAAGAGTTCACTTACCCGATTAGTTCATATAATATGTATACACTGGCTAGAAGTATGATGGATAGATAGATACTGTGTGTGTGTGTGTGTGTGTGTGTGTGTGTGAGAGAGAGAGAGATGAAAGGGAGTGAACTTGTTATCGATAAGTTCAATAACAGTTCAAGCTCACACAGACACACACACTGACACAGAGAGAAAGAGAATGTGTGTGTGTGTGTGTGTGTGTGTGTGTGTGTGTGTGTGTGTGTGTGTGTGAGACTGAGAGAGAAAGAGAGCTCGTGAGAAAGAGTGTGTGTGTGTGTGTGTGAGAGAAAGAAAGTGTTTATGGGAGAGAAAGAGAATGTGTGAGTGAGAGAAACATATTGTGTGTGAGAGAAAGAGAGATTGTGTGTGTGAGGGTGATTGTGTGTGTGTGAGAGAAAGAAAGTGTTTATGGGAGAGAAAGAGAATGTGTGAGTGAGAGAAAGAAATTGTGTGTGAGAGAAAGAGAGATTGTGTGTGTGAGTGATTGTGTGTGTGTGAGAGAGAAAGGGTGATTGCGTGAGAGAGAGAGAGAGTGATTGTGTGTGAGAGAAAGAGAGTGTGTGTGTGAGACAGAGCAAGAGATTGTTTGAATGAGAAATATTGTGTGAGATAGCGATAAAGAGTGACTGTGTGTGTGTGTGTGGGTGGGTGGGTGTTGGTGGGTGGGTGTGTGGGTGTGTGGGTGGGTGGGTGGGTGGGTGGGTGGGTGGGTGGGGGTGGGTGGGGGGGTGGTGGGTGGGTGGGTGGGTGGGTGGGTGGTGGTGGGTGGGTGGGTGGGTGGGTGGGTGGGTGGGTGGGTGGGTGGGTGGGTGGGTGGGTGGGTGGGTGGGTGGGTGGGTGGGTGGGTGGGTGGGTGGTGGTGGGTGGGTGGGTGGGTGGGTGGGTGGGTGGGTGGGTGGGTGGGTGGGTGGGTGGGTGGGTGGGTGGGTGGGTGGGTGTGTGTGTGTGTGTGTGTGTGTGTGTGTGTGTGTGTGTGTGTGTGTGTTCAATCCCTCCTCAAACCATGGGGAATAAGTAATGGGTTCATTTTAATTGGAGGCCATTTTTCAAGGGGCAGTTTTGGGTTTTAGTAATTGGAAATATAAACTTCTTTTTTCTGTACTTTTTTTTCTTTAGAGGTAAGAGGACGCCTTTGCTTTTTTATTTTCTAGCTATTATTAGACGATTTTATTCAGCTTAGGAAGGGTAGGTGTAAGTCAAAGGGTTAATTGAGTTAGTCTATACCCTTTTCATTCCCAGAGATTCTTCCTAAGCTGCATAAAACCGTCCAATGATAGCCAGAATAAACGATCAACAAGCGTCATAATCTTCAAGGGTTACTAAATAAAGAGAGAGAGAGAGAGAGAGAGAGAGAGAGAGAGAGAGAGAGAGAGAGAGAGAGAGAGAGAGAGAGAGAGAGAGAGAGAGAGAGAGAGAGAGAGAGAGAGAGATCTAAATGAATGAAGCCTTGTACAGAATTAAATATTTAGTGTTTAGGGCCTATATAGACTTAGAAAAAAGTTAACACGATGAATAGGAACACCATTTGAGGAGAGGCACATTATTGAAATTTAAGGGGAGATGGGTCGTTTTTCTGGTCCTCCTTCTTCCTAATTTTTAGCCCCATTAGTGTTCAGGTTATAAGACTTTCGGCCCATTAGTTTGGCGGTTTAAAGACCTTTCACGCCATTTCGTTGTTAGTATTCAGACTTTTCTTGTCATTTAGATGTCGAATGTTTCCTGGCGAGCGATAGCGAGCCTGTAAATTTAAGAGAAACAGGCCTTCGGCCTGGACATTTTTCTATCGAAAAATTTACAATTTTATCTTGAAGGACCCTCCGTCTTGGACGGGTGATTTTTAAGGTTGATGGAGATCTAGCGAGGAAACTAAAAAATAAATGAATATATACATAAATAAACGAATATATACATAAATAAATGAATATATACATAAATAAATGAATATATACATAAATAAATGAATATATACATAAATAAATGAATATATACATAAATAAATGAATATATACATAAATAAATGAATATATACATAAATAAATGAATATACATAAATAAATGAATATATACATAAATAAATGAATATATACATAAATAAATGAATATATACATAAATAAATGAATACATACATAAATAAATGAATACATACATAAATAAATGAATACATACATAAATAAATGAATATATACATAAATAAATGAATATATACATAAATATATACATAAATATAAATGAATATATACATAAATAGATGAATATATATATAAATACATTCCTACGCAGATGACTCAACACTCCACAGTTCCTTCACATTTACCAATTCTTTCACCCAACCCGATCTTATAAATTCAAAAATAAACACTGCAATTTCTCTGAACCAGGACCTTTCTAGAATTAATGGATGGGGACAAAAGAATCTAGTTTCCTTTAATGCACAGAAAACAAAGTACATTCAATTTTCTAACCGACAGAATCTCACTGACTCCCATATATTTTTTAATGATGTAAATATTCCCACTTCCCCTAGTATTGACATTCTCGGTGTAACATTAACTACTAACTTGAGCTGGACACATTATGTTAGAAGCATTGCTAAGAATGCCTCTAAAAAACTGGGACTCCTGTACAGAGTTCGAGAATTCTTCACTGACGAGCAGTTGGCCGTAATATATAAGTCATGTGCGTTCTCAGATGGATTACTGTTCACCTCTGTGGGGTGGAAGTGGAGTGGTTGCATTGAGGCAGTTGGACAAAATTCAAAATAAAGCTATTAGATTAATCAATAACCCTGCAATCACACAGGACCTTCCTACATTATCCATACGAAGAAACGTTGCATCCCTTGCATTATTCTACAGATATTTTCACAGCAATTGTTCCGAGGAACTTGCTTCAATTGTGCCGCCTCTCCACATCTTTCCCCGTAGAACTAGGGCAGCTGAGAGCGCCCATGAATTTACACTTTCTCCTCCACAATGCAGAACTTCTGCTTATCAGAATTCATTTATCCCCAGAGCTACTCTTTGGAATTCACTTCCCTCGAATTGCTTTCCACAAACTTACAATCTACAAATGTTTAAATCCAGTTGTTACAAACATTTTATGAATGGAAGATGCCTTTAGGTACATGGACCTTTTTCTTTTATCTGTGTTTTTCCTTCCTCCGTTCATTGTCTCTTTTAAAAAAAAAAAAAAAAAAAAAAAAAAAAAATGAATATATACATAAATAAATGAATATATACATAAATAAATGAATATATACATAAATAAATGAATATATACATAAATGAATATATACATAAATAAATGAATATATACATAAATAAATGAATATATACATAAATAAATGAATATATACATAAATAAATGAATATATACATAAATAAATGAATATATACATAAATAGAGCACTAACAATAACCAGTGTCTTGTTAATGCGGCGGATAAGAACACCATTTGTGACGGTGCACAATACTCACAACTACTGGGGTCTGACGAGGCGATATTAGTAGTCTATAGGGCAAACAATTATATCTATCTCCTATCCATTGCCCGACGCCTAACTCCCATTGAGGGTAGCCATACACAAAACGCCCCAAGTGGACCTATTCCCCATGAGAACAATCCGTGCCATTTTATGAAGGACTTACAAGACTGAACACTCAACGTAGGGACTGTTTGACTAAGAGGCCTTCTACGTATGTTACGTATGTTACAGTGGTGGGCGGCTAGTTCATCCACCAACCTGCTTCACCTTAGGTAAACAGTAAGGGTTTATTTAGGGTTATCTCCCCTAGATGAGTTGCCGACCAAGGTTGATAAGTCCCATCCACCAGGATTTGTATTAAGTTTTCTCCCCTCGATGGATTGCTGACCAGGGCTGACGAGTCCCATCCACCCGGATGTGTATAAGATTGTCTCCCCTAGACAGGTTGCCGACCAAGGCCGATGAGTCCTTTCCACCCGGATATGTATAAGGTTGTCTCCCCTAGACAGGTTGCAGACCAAGGCTGACGAGTCCCATCCACCCTCCCAAGACGTCGCACCAGACAGTGTGTTAATTTAACTTTACTGTTGGCGGAGATAATGGTAAAGATTAAATAAATGAAACCGGAATGAAGGCTGCAAAGTTTGGAAGAAAAACTATAGATTAAATATGTATGTAATTAAGAAAGGGGAGAGGGAGAGAGAATGAAAATAGGGAGGGAGAGAGATAAGGTAAGAAGAGTTGTAATGAGTAATAACGGAGGGAAGAGAGAGAGAGAGAGAGAGGAGATAAACGGAGGGAAGAGAGAGAGAGATTGAGTGTGTGTGTGTGTGTGTGTGTGTGTGTGTGTGTGTGTGTGAGTAAGGGAGATGAAAGGGAATTGAACTTGTTAACGTGAACTTCAACAGCTATTCAAGCACACACCCACACACACACACACACACACAAACACACACACAAGCACCCACCCAAACACACACACACACACCCACACATCCACTCAACCTAACACCCCACAAAGGCACACTAGGCTGTATGTTGGCAAAGCTCTTGTGCAGCAGATTGAAAACCGAACCTAATATATTGCTTTCCAAAAATATTCATCTTATTTCTGAATACTGAGATATGATAATGATGATGGTGTGAGTAGTGATTAATGCAGTATATGATGATAGTAGTAGTAGTAGTAGTAGTATAGGTAGTAGTAATAATGCAGTATATGATAGTAATAGTAGTAGTATAGATAATAGTAGTAATACAGTATATGATAGTAGTAGTAGGCCTATAGATAGTAGTGATAATGCAGTACTGTATATTATAGTAATAGTAGTACCGGTAGTATAGATAGTAGTAGTAATGCAGTATATGATATCATTAACCCTTACAGTACCGGCGATGTCTCTTTAATTTCATGCTAGCTACTATTAGACAATTTTATTCTGTTCATAAAGGGTGTCAAGCAACAAACAGGCTTCCAACTATCTCATTTAACCCTTTTTACTGCCATAGATCCTTCCTCAGCTGCACAAAATCGTCTAAATATAGCTAGAATCAAATACAAAAGACGTCTCCGATTCAGAAGGGATTAACCGTATTTGACCCGACGTCTGGTGGGATATTATGATATTGTGTTGAACTATTATTGAGGGTTTTGTTTGTTTTAGCCATTTTCAAGCAACGTATTTTTTACTATTATTGTTGATATTAATTTGTATTATTGTTCTTACTAATATATATAAATATATATATATATATTATATACTGTATATATATATATATATATATATATATATATATATATATATATATATATATATATATATACAGTATAATTATTATTATTATTTTTTAGTTTCCTCCGCAGACCTCCCTCAAGCTTATAATAACACCGCCAAGACCCCCCAGCAAACCAAAATGGGCCAAGGTGTACATATTTCAAGCCTCTCTCACCTCCATTCCTGTGCCCGGGCTCTATTTTTGGGAGGCACTTAAAGGGGAAAAAACAGCTCTGAGGGTATTTTAGTTTCTGTCTCTCTCTCTCACTCGCCCACTCTCACTTTCATTCTCTCACTATCTCTGTCTTTCACATATAAGATTCGTTCTACCTGGAACAAACTTCCCTCAGATGTTGTGCACAGTTCTTCAGTAGAGCAGTTCAAGAAGAGAGTAAATAGAATATTTCACACTCTGTAATCAGTGTAGTGCACTAAACAATCTCTCTGTTTCCACTTCGAGAATCTCTCCGGAAAGGACCTCAAGGTCTTTGAGATTCTAACTATTCCTTGTAACTCTCTCTCACACACACTATCTCTCGCTCTCTCTCTCTCTCTCTCTCACTCGCACTCTCTCTCTCACTCACTCACTCACTCCCTCACTCATCTCTCTCTCTCTCTCGAACCGCCAGGCACACTATCTTTTTTCTACCTCTCTCGTTTGATCTATAACTTTCTACTTCTCTGTCAACCGTACACAAACACACACACACACACACACCTCTCACTCTCACGATAGCACAGTATAAAGAGAGAGTGTGTGTGTGTGTGTGTGTGTGTGTGTGTGTGTGTGTGTGTGTGTGTGTGTGTGTGTGTGTGTGTGTGTGTGAGTGAGAGTGTTACAAGGAATACCTTGAGGTCCATTCCGGGGAGATACTCGAAGTGGAAAGAGAGAGATTGTGTTGTGCATTGCACTCATTACAGTGTGCAAAATTCTATCTACTCTCTTCTTCAACTGCTCTGATGAAGAACTGTTTACAACTTCTGAGGGAAAAATTTCCAGGTAGAACGAATATTATATGTGGAGACAGAGATATATGAGATAATGAAAGTGAGACTGGGCGAGAGTGAGAGAGAGAAAGAAAGAAGAACAAATAGGTTAGGTTAAGCATCAGTAGTATATAATATTATATGTGGAAGACAGAGATATATGACATAATGAAAGTGATACTGGGCGAGAGTGAGAGAGAGAAAGAAAGAAGAACAAATAGGTTAAGCATCAGTAGTATATAATATTATATGTGGAAGACAGAGATATATGACATAATGAAAGTGAGACTGGGCGAGAGTGAGAGAGAGAAAGAAAGAAGAACAAATAGGTTAGGTTAAGCATCAGTAGTATATAATATTATATGTGGAAGACAGAGATATATGACATAATGAAAGTGATACTGGGCGAGAGTGAGAGAGAGAAAGAAAGAAGAACAAATAGGTTAAGCATCAGTAGTATATAATATTATATGTGGAAGACAGAGATATATGACATAATGAAAGTGAGAGGGCGAAGTGAAGAGAGAAAGAAAGAAGACAAATAGGTTGGTTAGCATCAGTAGTATATAATTATTTAGACAGAGATATTATAATGAAAGTGATACTGGCGAGAGTGAGAGAGAAAAGAAAGAAGACAAAATGTTAGCATCATATATATAATCCCCAACTTCGTTCTTTACTATAAATTTATCAGTAGAATTTGTTCTCATTCTGCTGAGGGACTTCTTTCCCCCACTGAATTTAATGCCGACCAACGGTCGGAGGGAGAGGTGGGTTGGGAGAGAGCCTTCTGCTTTGCTATCCTTGCTTTCCACTTTGTAGCAAATTCTATTTTAGCATTAAGTCCGGACTACTTGGTAGGGACCGCAAGGTCTGTGTAGTCTGTGTATATATGTAACTCTATGTAACTCTCTCTTTCTCCATCACCAAGCAATCCCGAGCTAGAGTATGTGAGTAGGTGAGTGTGAGTGTGTGTGATGCTGAGAGTGTGTGTGTATGTGTGTGATGCTGACTGTGTGTGTGTGTGTGTGATGCTGACTGTGTGTGTGTTATGCTGACTGTGTGTGTGTGTGATGCTGTGACTGTGTGTGAGTGTATGTGTGTGATGCTGTGAGTGTGTGTGTATGTGTGTGATGCTGTTACTCAGTTACTCAGTTACTTGTTCGTCAAGGGGAATCCACGCAATGCGAGCTAAGCTCATTATTATCGCGCCTCCTTAACTGGGAATGTATTGCGTGAAATGCATGTTAAGTGTTTTATGTACTGTTGGAATGGCTGTGGATGTGTGTGTAGTCTGTATTCTAGCCAATTGGCGACATCGGAAACGAAGGCCCAGGGTGGATCTGCATGGTACCATTCTCACTATAGACGGTACCGCCCCGCCCGAAGGCCCAGGTAGCCACCAGCTTAGGTGAACCATATGACACCCATCTCGCCTTGTACCAGTTTTGCCAACCCCAGATGGGACGTCACAACGTCGTCCACTTATTCCAGGTACCTATTTACAGCTAGGTGAACTGAGGCTAACATATGAAAGGAGACAAGCCCAATTTGTCTCCGCCCGGCCGGGGATTCAACCCCCGACCCCTCGTGTGTAAGACGAGAGCTCCACCTACCAGGCTACGGGCTGTTTGTGTGTGTGTGTGTATGTGTGTGAGTGTGTGTGTATGTGTGTGATGCTGTGAGTGTGTGTGTATGTGTGTGATGCTGTGACTGTGTGTGTATGTGTGTGATGCTGTGACTGTGTGTGAGTGTGTGTGTGATGCTGTGAGTGTGTGTGTATGTGTGTGATGCTGTGACTGTGTGTGAGTGTGTGTGTATGTGTGTGATGCTGTGAGTGTGTGTGTATGTGTGTGATGCTGTGACTGTGTGTGAGTGTGTGTGATGCTGTGAGTGTGTGTGTATGTGTGTGATGCTGTGACTGTGTGTGAGTGTGTGTGACTGTGTGTGTATGTGTGTGTGATGCTGTGAGTGTGTGTGTATGTGCGTGATGCTGTGACTGTGTGTGTGTGTGTGTATGATGCTGTGAGTGTGTGTGTGTATGTGTGTGATGCTGTGACCCAACCTGCCAAGCTTTTAACCTAACCCAAACCTAGCCTAGCCTATAGCCAGCCAATCTGTTTTATTATTAACTCTTGTAGATATTGTATTTAGTATCCTACTGTAGCTATACAGTATATATCTGTAATTTTAGTTGTTGCTTGCACGATCTTGTAATAACCTTTGACTGATACACTTTTTTATCTAAAAAGAGTAGGCTACTGCTTTACTAGGCTACAGCGACACCAGGGCCATCTGTTGACGCAGTATATTAACCCCTTGTGTGCAGTCACACTTTATTTTTATAATCTCTATTTGGTGAATTGTATATTAGTTACATAGTCTGTTATACATATATTTGTTTAAGGTTAGGTTATCACACCTGGTAGCCTATTTCTGCGAATTTCAATTTTATTATTTTCGGTTAGGCTATTCAACGCTGGTAGCCTATTATTGCGTATTTCAATTTTAAAAAAAACTTTTGGTTAGGCTATCGCCCCTGGAAGCCAAATTCTGCGTATCTCAACATTTTTGTTTTCGGTTAGGCTATCACCCCTGATAACCTATTTCTGCGTATTTCAGCATATTTGTTTTCGGTTGAAGTGATTGAAGTGTTTTTAAAGTGAGTGAAGTGTTTTAAAGTGAGTGAAGTGTTTTTTAAGTGAGTAGAGTGATCTGAAGAAAGTGACTGTCACCATGCCTCGCGCTTGTGCGAACTGCGCCGGTAGGTTTGGTGAGTCCATGTTTGCTACTGTCGATCTTCAAGTCTGCCGGCTCCGCCAGCAACGAGAGAATTTTACAGTGAAATTAGATGAAGCCTACAACAAGTTCAACGTCCTCACCATGAAGCTGGAATCACTCCAAGAGTTTGTAACACTCAACGTTGGAGTACCACAAACTTCAATTGTCACCGCAACTCCAACAGCCACCAACGCCCCAACGTCAACTGCCAACAATTCAATGCCTACAGTAGCCACTTCAGCTGATGTTTCCGATACTCAAGATACAAATAGTGACTCTCTTCCCCCTCAAGACAACTTCCGTGTCGTGAGGAACAACGTTTGCCCCAAGACCAGGAAACACATACCGATTACCGAGTGTCAAAACCGTTTCCAGATACTCACAGACTCAGATGACGAAGAGGAAATAGAAGAAGTCCGGCTCGTGGGAGACTCGATGATACGTGGTCAGCTCACAGAGTTTTGCGCCAGGGCACCTAAGACCAGGAAGCGTTTTTGTATCCCTGGTGGTGGTGTGGACGACGTAGTTGCAGCAGTTGACGAAGTATCAAAGCTGGCCCCTGCTAATACAATGTACGTCATCCACGTTGGATCCAACGATGTACAGCGAACCCGGTCGGAAGATTTGCTTTTAAAGTACCAGCAGCTGATCAAGTCGTTTAAGGAGAAGTCATCAAGGATCATCGTCTCAGGAATCGTCCCCCGGCTCGGTGTAGAGAGCCGATTTTACAACATAGCCACCAGCACAAATCGTTGTCTAGCAAACCTCTGCAGGAAAGAGAACGTGGGATTCGTCGACACCTGGGACAATTTCTACTACGATGACTATTTGTTTTCGAATGATGGAGTTCATCTGAACCAGGTGGGAGCAGCACGTTTTGGGCGTCTTCTCAACGATGCGGTGAAGGATTTTCGGAGAAGAAATCGACTCAGCGCAGGACAACCAGGAAGGAGGACCGAAGACAGCGAGGACGGCAACCTACAAAGGAATTAAATACTAATCCGTCAAGAACCGCGAATTTGGATAAAGCTCCACCAACACGACCCAAATTCAAAACCGCCAGGGATAACGACCGAGGACCGAGGACAGCCATGAATGTAAATGTAGATCCGACCAGAACCAAAAATTCGATGAAAGAACGTTCTGCGAGTTCTAAAACCGCAACTTTAAAGGTTTTCTATGCAAACGCTCGTAGCATACGCAATAAATTTTCAGATTTAGAGGAACTAGTGTTTACAGAAAATTATGATGTGATTGGCATAACAGAATCTTGGCTCAATACAGAAGATAGAGACTTTTTAGCCGAGTATTCACTTCCCGGTTATGTAATGTTTGAGAACAGCCGAATAAATAAAAATGGAGGTGGCATTTTATTTTATATCAAAGAAAGTCTTAACCCGACCCTCGTGTCAAAACCTCAAATTGTGAACGTCGACACATCTTTTGTGCTAATAAAGAATAATAAAGGTACAAAAATAATACTTGCGTTAATATACAGACCTCCAGCTCAATCAGTGCAAACTGACCGAGAAATTTACGAACAAATTGCAGATGTAAGTAACTCACAAGATACCGTAATTTTTGGCGACTTTAATTTACCTGTGACCAAGTGGGGCGATACTCTTACTTCACACTCCGGACATGACTTGTACACGAACTTGCAAGAGAGTTCGCTTTATCAATTTGTTCGAACGCCGACCCGTGGTAATAACGTTCTTGACATTGTACTTGCAACAAAAGAAGAATTGATAGAGAATTTGAATGTTGGTGATGAATTCAGTAACAGCGACCATCGTACGATAACTTTCACTTTAAAGTTTACTAGTAACGAACCAAATAGTAGCATCGAAAAAGTTCCTAATTTCAAGAAAGAAAACTTCCATAAACTTAGAGCTATGTTTAAAGAAACTGACTGGAGCTTTTTAATTAACAATAACGACATAAATACATCTTGGAAGTTATTCGAAACCACTTACCTAAAAGCAGTGCAAGACTGCATACCATCGAAAATACGGCGTCCAGGCCATAATAATAAGCCCAAATGGTGGAATAAAGATATTTCAAACTGCCTGCTTGCTAAAAAATTTGCTAATGATAGATTAAAATCCTCACAAAATGACGAAGAACGGGTGAAATTTGTAGAGCTACGACGCAAAGCCAAAAAGTTAATTAAGCAAAGTAAAAAGACCTTAGAGTTACATATTGCGAATCAAAGTAAAACAAACCCGAAAGAATTCTATAGTTATATCAGAAAGAAAAAAGTAGTTACTTCAACTGTTGGACCGTTAGTCGATGAAAAGGAGAATACACCAAAGACGAAGTACAAATGAGTAATGCCCTCAATACCTTCTTTGCATCAGTTTTTACAACAGAAGACCTCAGTGATATCCCTACACCATCGCCGATTCAGATTGATAATTCAGATGTTCTAAGTAATATCACCGTTACAGAGAGAGAAGTATTGAATTGTTTAGATAAACTCAAGGTAAATAAAACGCCAGGACCTGATACAATCTCGCCTAGAGTTCTAAAGGAAGCTAAGAATGAGCTCTCCAAACCACTGACATTACTATTCAATAAATCCTTGCAGTCTGGAACTATGCCTGATCAGTGGAAGCTAGCCAACGTAACACCGATATTCAAAAAAGGCAGCAAATCCCTACCCAGTAACTATCGTCCAATTAGCTTAACCTCAGTTGTATGTAAAATGCTAGAAACGGTCATACGAGACAGACTCGTAAATCACTTAGAGGAAAATAACATACTTAAAGATACTCAACACGGCTTTCGTAAAAAACGTTCCTGTTTAACAAACCTCTTAGACTTCTTCCACGATATCCTCAACCTCTACGATGAGAGTAAAGCTGTAGATATTATATACCTTGATTTTCAAAAGGCCTTTGACAAAGTTCCCCACAAACGTTTACTGCTAAAACTAAAAGCGCATGGAATACAAGACGGTGTGTTGAAATGGATAGAAAATTGGCTCAGCAACAGAAAGCAAAGGGTAGTCATAAACGGTAAGGCATCTAAATGGACCAATGTAAGTAGCGGGGTACCCCAGGGATCGGTACTAGGACCAATTCTCTTTCTAATTTACATCAACGACATAGATGAGGGTCTCACCTGCACAATCTCAAAATTTGCTGACGATACAAAAATTGCAAATAGCGTACTCTCAAAAGAACAAGTTGACGATATGCAACACAATCTAGATAAATTGTCATGTTGGGCCCAAATTTGGCAAATGAGTTTCAATGCGGATAAATGTAAAGTACTACATGTCGGATACCTAAATGAGAAAGCAAACTATTCGATGAATGGCACTCAGCTTAAGAATGTAAACAGAGAAACTGATCTGGGAGTAACAATATCGAGTAACCTAAAACCGAGTCAACAATGTTCAGAAGTTGTTAAGAAGGCAAACAAAATAATTGGCTTTATAGGCAGGTCATTTGAGCATAAATCCAAAGAAGTTATCCTAACCCTTTACAATTCCTTAGTCCGCCCTCTTCTGGAATACTGCGTTCAATCCTGGTGCCCTTATTACCAAAAAGATATAAACAAGCTAGAACGAGTTCAACGTAGAGTTACCAAAATGATACCTAGCCTAAAGAACAAACCATACGAAGAGCGTCTTAGAGAATTAAATCTATTTCCTTTAACCCAGCGCAGATTAAGAGGCGACTTAATTCAAGTGTTCAAAATCATCAAAGGCATCGACAATATGAACTGTAGTAAGTACTTCACTATCGACCAATCTAATTACACGCGGGGAAACGGTTGCAAAATTATTGGTAAATCTTTTAACTCGCACGAATCTAAGAATTTCTTCTTCAATCGAGTTGTCAACTTGTGGAATGGGCTTCCCCGAGACGTTATAGACTGCATCACCGTTGATTCATTTAAATTCCGCCTAGACAAATATCTCGCATCAAACCCGCGACTGACTGCGTTTGTAAATGAATAACTTTATTTATCCTCCCCTCAGTTACTAACCCATATGTCCCCTACTAACTTCCTAGTCCTGCCACGTTAGTGGCAGGGCAGTAGTTCCCTTTCCAATGTTCCCTTACCCACTCTAAACCACTGTTTGGACACTTGATCCTCAGTGCTTTGGAGGACAAGCAGCCTAGAAGGGTCACTAGACCTGTTGTTGCTTGATTTCCTTTGTACTCCTTTGTACTCCTTTATACTTTCTCACTCTATCCTTCTACCTCTCCTTCGGTGCACCTCTCCCTCTCTGACCTTCCACCTCGCTCTCGTACACCCTCTTAGTCAATCTCTCGCTTTCCATACGTTCCATATGGCCGAACCATCTTAAGTTGTTCCTTTTCACACTTTCCAGCACATCGACCTCCACACCACACCTACTTCTTACTTCCTCATTCGTCTGTCTATCCCTCCATGTAACTCCACACGCACTTCTCAAGTAACTCATTTCCACCGCTCTCACTCTTGGTCTGAGTCTCTTCCCGAACGTCCATGCTTCGCTTCCGTAAGTAAGTGTCGGGATTACCACACTGTCATGCAAGGACTTCTTCACTTCCATACTGACCACCCTATTTCTTGTTACTGCTTTCAACGTTCCTACAACCCTCTTCCCCTGTTGCACCCTCTCCCGCACTTCCTCATCCATAGTCCCATCTTTACTCAACACACTGGCCAGATACTTAAAAGAGCTGAAGATCTCCATAGCCTGACCGTTCAACTTCACCTCACACTCTGTGACTTCACCCCTTTCGAACACCATAACCTTGCTCTTCCCCGCATTTATCTTCAAATTCCGCTTTCCGCACACTGTTCCAAACTCATTTACCAGACCCTGCAACTCCCATTCATTATCACTCATCAGAACTGTATCATCCGCAAACAGCAGTATAGGCAGCCTCCACTCATTTCCCACCCTTTTCAGCGATACACCAACATCCACTGCTCTTCCTAGTATTTCTTTCATGACTCCATCCATATATACATTAAACAACCACGGGGACATCACACACTCCTATTTCAACCCAACACTCAGGTCAAAGAACTCGCTCTGCTCATTCTCCACACGTACTGCCGCCTTTGCACCCTCATACATGCTCTTCACTGCTTTCAGCAACTTGCCGTCTACTCCGTATATTCTAAGTAATTTCCACATACTTTCTCTATCCATTCTGTCATAGGCTTTCTCCAAGTCCATAAAGGCAACATACACCTTTTATTGCTTCTCCAGATATTTCTCCACAACACAATTCAGGGTAAAAATCTGATCTACACATCCTCTTCCCTTCCTAAAACCTCCCTGCTCGTCGCCTATCCATTTCTCCGTTCTCACTCTCACTCTCTCAATCACTACCCTACTGTACACCTTCCCTACTATGCTTAAAAGACATATACCTCGGTGGTTACCACACACTCCTCTTTCCCCTTTGCCCTTATATAGGGGGACTATTATGCCAGTCTTCCAGTCATCGGGTGCATTCCTCTTCTCCCATGCTAGTTTTCACATTTTCCATACCCATTCGATCACTATCTCACCACCATACCTCAACATTTCCCCACACACTCCCTCTGTTCCTGGTGCTTTCCCCAACTTCACTCTTTTCATGGCTTCCCACACTTCTGACCTCCTGATCCCCACCTCCTCCTCCACTAATTCTCCTCTTCTCCCTCCCATACCATATCCAACAATGTTTGCTGGCTCTTCATTCCTTACATTTTAGCAACTCGTTGAAGTACTCCCTCCATCTTTCGACTCTCCCTTGCTTCTCGGCTAACATTCTCCCATTCTTATCTTTCACACCCTTACTGTTTCTTGACTTCTTTCCAGAACAGTTTCTTACACTCCCTCCATTTTACACACAAGATTCCTTCCAAATTCCTCATCTACTCTTCTCTTACTTTCCTTCACTACTCTCTTTACCACTCTATTTCTCTCCACGTACCTCGCTCGTTTCTGCCTCTCCAAATCTTCATTCCCTCTACTACCCAACCACTCCCTATACGCTTTCTTCTTATCTTCCACAGCTATTTTTACCTCTTCTGTCCACCATGCTGTACCTTTCACTCCCCTCCCTCTTCTCCTCACTCCACACACCTCCTCACATGCTGCACAGATCTCTTCCTTAAACACCTTGCTTATCTCCTCCACTTCCTCCACATCTTCCAGGTCGAACCCACCTAGCCGTCTTTCTACTGCTCTCCTGTACTCTTCCCTGATTTCCTCCTCCTGTAGTCTCTCCACCCTCCTCACCATTCCACCTTCCTCTCGCCTCCCTCCAGCTCTCTTCACCCACTTCTTTTGTATCCTAACCTTAGCTACTACTACATAATGATCAGACATACCCCCTCCAATTCCCTTATACACCCTAGCATCCATCACAGATTTCTTCATTCTTTCATCCACACATATATAATCAATCAGTGACTTTCGTTCCACCACTGTCTTTTCCTTCATCATCCACACCACTTTCCATGTGTACCTGTGTATCATTCTGTGTCGGAAGAAGGGGTTGGCTATCCACAACTACCTCCCCACACACTCGTCCACAAGTGCAATACCATTCCCATTCACTTCTGATGGTACCCCCCACCCTCCCACCACTCCATCAACTTTCCTATCACCCACCTTAACATTCATATCCCCAATCAGAAATATTCTTTCGTTCTTGTCAAACTTATCTAGGCACGCCTCCACATTCACCCAGAACTCCTCTATCTCTCTTACAAGTGTATCCTCTGCCGGAGCATACACACACACAATCACCCACGTTTGTATTTCTACTTTCATTCTCACCCACACAATCCTTGAACCCACAGACCCATATTCTCTCACACGCTCCTTCCATTTGTTACTTACAAACAAACACGCACCTTCTTTCGCTGCTCCCTCACTCACTCCAGTACACACACCCATTCCACACTCCCACTCTCTCACATCTGTACCCTTCCATTTGGTCTCCGTCATTCCACATACATCCAGCCTGGCATTCACTAACACTTCCAGTACCTCTCTCTCTTTTGTGCCATCATTCATGCCACTCACATTCCATGTACCTATTCTCAGAATGTCCGTAAGCTTGTCCATAGTCGGTCGGGGTTCGTCAACACAGGGTCCGTCCGCATCCGAGGCTGATTGTTCGTTTATCGTTGCTACGTATTTTTTCCGGGTGGGGGTCGCAAGCCCACCGACCCAACCTCTTTAGTCGCCTCTTACTACACGCAGAAGGCACGTGGGGCATATTCTAATCCCTTACCCCCAGGGTAAGATACTAGAGAGTTTTGAGTGTAACTATCAGACTCTGAAAGGTGATAATTTTGCATTGACTGTAACTGATATTAAGGAGGGGAAGGAGAGTCAGTTCAAAAGTGATGAGGAAGAGGGAGGGTCATGGACATAGGCTTTAGGTAGGAGCACAAAATGTTTCAAATAGGAAAGTAGCATGACGATAGTTTTTTTTTATCACTTTAAGATGTTGATTGCCAGCAGGTTTTTATTGAAGTTTATAACTTCCTATATATACATATATATTAATTCTCAAATAAGCATACACAAATATTACGAAGGCATCTTACAAAGGTATTGTACTAAGTTGCTGAAAGCGGTGAAAAACATGTATGATTGTTGGGTTAAAGCAAGGGTGTGTGTTGTTCAGTATACAAAATTATACATTATATAAATGGATGGAATCATGAAAAGAAATACAAAGGCTGTGGAGTACCCCTTGTAATGGAAGGAAATGAGTAGAAGTTACCTGAGCTACTGTTTACTGATGATACAGTTCTGATGAGGAGTGAGAGTTGCAGGGTTTGGTAAATATGTTGATTTGTGCAAGCGAGAAATGGAATCTAAAGGTCAATGTGGTAAAGAGTAAGGTTATGATATGTGAGAGGGATGCAGTCGCAGAGAGTACAGTGAGGTTAAATGGTCACTAATGGAAAATGTCATCTCATTTAAGTAGTTGGGCCGTGTGATAAGTAAAGATGGGAGTATATTGGATAAAGTGTGAACAAGGGTACAGCATGGGGTGAGAACTGAAAACAATGACAAGGAATAGGGTGGTGAGCATGGAAGTAAAAAAGTTAAGGGTACTTCACACATACATGATAACCATCGGGAGGGGCCACAACTCAGAACATCGGCGCTACTCGGCGGAAAATGGGGCCGAGTATTGCGCACAAAATAAACGTGGGACGATGGTATGAGGATGGTAACAAGACAGTAAACGACAGTGCCACGACGGCCCCACGAGTGTCACGCCTGCCGGCTACAACTGAGTAAGACCTGAAAACACGGTGCCACGGTGGCAGACGACGGCGGTAGGAATGTGTCACGAGTGTATCACGACGGCGGGACGAGGATATGTTTATTATATTATCCATTTTGTTCTGTAATGATTGCTTCTATTGACCTTTATTATTGGTATCAGTTGTACTTATTACTCAATATGTTCTCTTTGCCTACCGTATTTTCATGTATTGTTACAACTGATACCAATAATAAGGGTCAATAAAGCAATCATTACAGAACAAAATGGATAATGTAATGAACATGTCCTCGTCCCGGAATAACCACGAATAGCCCTAGGATTGTGCCACGTTTGCCCAGTCGTGGTCCATCGGGACCAAGATCGTGCAATGTGTGAAGTACCCTTTACTCCATGATTCTGTTTTCTTAGACCTGATGATGGACGCAGTCCTAAATATTGTTACAAATAACGACACTTCCCAAGATATTTTCATAACCCTGGTCCTAATGTTCCTGTGTAGACTGCGCTTTCCATGCAACCAGTCGATATTATATATACCGGTACTGTGTATATACAGTATATATACGGTATATATATATATATATATATATATATATATATATATATACTGTATATATTATAGGTTTGATTCCCGAAGGGAAGTAGAGAAAACCTAATATTTAGTAGGGGCCCCGGAATCATTGACGATGTTGCCTATTAGTATAATAGTCTCCATTCAAGATCCACGTCAGTCGTTTGAATCAACCGCCGCGAGGAAGAATAGGAGTCATCTTCATAAGTGCAAAGCTACTTCTCTTATGGTGTCGTCACAGATCGGGTACCCACTACGAAAAAACTTTGTAAAAAATAAGAGAACAAAAAAGGGAAAAAGAATTTCCACTTTAACACTGTTATTCACAAGCTTCCCACATTCGGTGGATTTTCTTGCGTTGTGGCTTCTTACCGCCTCTCGCCAAGTGCAACAATTCGGCCTTCAATGATATATCAAGATAAACTCAAAATATCAGCGAATGGGAAGGGGATGGCTAGGAGGGACGTCGTCGTCAATGATTCCAGGGCCCCTACTAAATATTAGGTTTTCTCTACTTCCCTTCGGGAATCAAACCTATAATGTAATAGTGGCCCCTTCATCATTGACGATGTTGCCTGAATTCCAAGACTGGAGGTGGACATTCGTAATATCAAACTCTGAATAACCGCATGGTTAAGTCAAGAAAACTCGTAACAGGAAAAGATATTTGTATTCAGTTGTGCATACAACAAAAGTTTTTTTTTTTTTTTAAAGAATGGGAGCAGTGTGTTGCTTCAAGGAAGCCTGCTCCAACAACAGAGTCCTCATGCATGAGGTGTTTTTTGTACCGGGTGAGACAGAGTTAAAAGCAACAAACCCTTCATCACCTTAACCCTGAACCTATGCTGAGCTCAGCTAGGTTCCTGGGACTAGTCATATTGACCAATATCAAGCTAAGGGAACTAGTGCAAACTAGCCCGGAACACCACTGGAGTCACCTTCGGACTCCTACCGACCTTCTGAATCAAGTGCAACTAGCATAGAAACCTGAAAATCATATAAACAGTAGGGAAAAGCAATTTTTTATTATTCATAAAAACATAAGTTGGACAATTAGACATTTACAAAGTCACTTGGGACCATTCGTGACCTTTCATAATCTAGTGCAACTAGTGTCGAAAACTGAAACCTGAAACCTGAAAACATTCTTTTATTATTCATAAAACATGAGCTTGAATTAAGCTTTGTAATCTAAATTCTCAGTTCTTCTGTTCTATCTAAATCAAGTAAACCGAGCTTCTTAGCTCATATATATCTAATTTTGGGGACAGCCCGGCGTAAACAACGTCTAGCTTGCCCTACACCAACTTGTAATCCTGTGTAAGGGGGAGTTCCTCTCTTGTACTGGGATCCCCATATCCTCCCTCCCCCCCCCCCCCCCTCCTCCCCCTCCCCCCCCCTCCCCGCTTTTTTTTTGAAGCCCTATAGGGCGTACTTATCACAATACTAACAGCATAAATACAAGTAAGAAACAACAAGAGTGTGCTCGTGGGCAGACTACATTTTTTTTTTTAATAAGGAAAAAAGGAAACATTAGCCTAGAATTAACACGGGAAAGTAACACTTGTCTACAGTGTCTATAGTAATATATATATACTGTATATATATATATATATATATATATATATATATATATATATATATATATATATATATATATATATATCTATATATATATATATATATATATACTATAGATATATATATATATATATATATATATATATATATATATATATATATATATATATATATATATATATATAGTATACATTATATATACTGTATATACAGTATACTGTACAGTATATATATATTTTGTTTTTCTATGTGAATAAGGGAGACAAAAGGCAGAACTGCCTGCAGCGAGTGCCTCCCCCAGAGTTAGAAAGAGTGACAGGGCCAAAATCAAGGGACGTTCGAGCAAAAATGCCTGGACACACAGAGTTTGAAGCAATTTAAGTCATAGGAACAGGGAAAGATGAATCTGGGAGAGAGTTCCAGAGTTGAGCATTTGAAGAGAAGAAAGTCTGAGAATAGCGTTTCACTCTTGGGTTGGAGAGTTGCACAGAGTAGGAGTGGGATTGTGTTGCAAGACGGGTACTACGTACCCTACGTAGAGGAGGTGGTATACACTGGGAAAGCTCCGAGGAACACTGATTATTGTAGTAGTGATAGAATAGCGAGAGAGATGCAACATTGCGGCGAAGAGAGAGAGAGAGAGAGATTGCAGAGAGTTGGTGAGTGGACGGGAGTTAATGATACGAAAGGCTTTCCTTTCTACTTTATCTAGGAGTGCGGTGTGAGAGGATCCTCCTCACACATGTGAACAATACTCAATACAAGGACGCACTGTGACCCTGTACAGAGCATGAAGCTGCGCAGGGGTAAAGAACCCCTTGAGGTGGTTGAGCACACCCAGCTTCTGGGAGGCTGCCTTAGCAAGACTGGTAATATGGTCCTTCCATATATATATATACAGTATATATATATATATATATATATATACAGTATATATATACTGTATATGTACTGTATATATATATATATATATATATATATATATATATATATATATATATATATATATATATATATATATATATATATATATATATATATATAGCCAGGAAGAATCGACACCTAAATGGCACGAAAGGTCTAAATATTGACATAGAAATTGGTCGAAGGGTCTTATAATTACCAAATTAATGGGGCGAGCATAATAAATTAGAAGTGTGAAAAGGATATATACTATACACTACAGTGACCGTAATAATATACCATTATAGTGTTATAGTGGTATTAAGAAACCCATCCTATACCAGTTAGAGTGGTATGACACTATCAATATATGGCTGTAATAAACCAATCTTTTACTATTTAGAACGGTATGTTACTATCAATATGCCCAATGATCTTGATAGCATAATCATAATGCATAAGTGCGCGAAATTTCGGTGTGAGTATCCTAGGTTCGAGTCCTTGGAGTGCCACATGGATTTGTTGATTTAGTTAATTGAGCCTAAAAGTGATTTTTTTTTTTTTTTTTTTTTTTTTTTTTTTTTTTTTTTTTAAGAGACAATGAACGGAGGAAGGAAAAACACAGATAAAACAAAAAGGTCCATGTGCCTAAAGGCATCCTCCATTCATAAAATGTTTGTAACAACTGGATTTAAACATTTGTAGATTGTAAGTTTGTGGAAAGCAATTCGAGGGAAGTGAATTCCAAAGAGTAGTAGCTCTGGGGATAAATGAATTCTGATAAGCAGAAGTTCTGCATTGTGGAGGAGAAAGTGTAAATTCATGGGCGCTCTCAGCTGCCCTAGTTCTACGGGGAAAGATGTGGAGAGGCGGCACAATTGAAGCAAGTTCCTCGGAACAATTGCTGTGAAAATATCTGTAGAATAATGCAAGGGATGCAACGTTTCTTCGTATGGATAATGTAGGAAGGTCCTGGGTGATTGCAGGGTTATTGATTAATATAATAGCTTTATTTTGAATTTTGTCCAACTGCCTCAATGCAACCACTCACCCCACAGAGGTGAACAGTAATCCATCTGAGAACGCACATGACTTTTATATATCACGGCCAACTGCTCGTCAGTGAAGAATTCTCGAACTCTGTACAGGAGTCCCAGTTTTTTAGAGGCATTCTTAGCAATGCTTCTAACATAATGTGTCCAGCTCAAGTTAGTAGTTAATGTTACACCGAGAATGTCAATACTAGGGGAAGTGGGAATATTTACATAATTAAAAAATATATGGGAGTCAGTGAGATTCTGTCGGTTAGAAAATTGAATGTATTTGGTTTTCTGTGCATTAAAGGAAACTAGATTCTTTTGTCCCCATCCATTAATTCTAGAAAGGTCCTGGTTCAGAGAAATTGCAGTGTATATTTTTGAATTTATAAGATCGGGTTGGGTGAAAGAATTGGTAAATGTGAAGGAACTGTGGAGTGTTGAGTCATCTGCGTAGGAATGTATTGGATTATGAGTGGTAGATATGAGATCATTGATATGAATGAGGAACAGAATTGGGGCCAAAACTGATCCCTGGGGAACACCAGCATTTATTGAGTGAAATTGAGAATAAAGGCCATCTACCATTACACGTATTTTTCTGTAATGAAGATAAGAAGAAATTAGTGGAACTAATGATGCAAGGCCGTAGTGTGACATCTTCGACAATAAGGATTGATGCCAGACTCTATCAAATGCCTTTGATATATCCAGTGCTATTGTATGTGTTTCACCATGTTGGTCTGTAGCTTGGTTGATTTGATGCGTAAGAAGGCAAAGCATGTCTGCAGTTGATCGACATCGTCTAAAACCATATTGCCTATCACTGATTAATTTATTATTCTCAAGATGCTTAATTATGTGATTATTTAATATAATTTCAAAGACTTTAACAAGAGTGGAAGTTATAGCTATTGGTCTGTAGTTTGATGGATCTGAAGAGGCACCTTTTTTAGGTTGGTTGGTGAAAAAATATAATACACCCTTTTTCATACCAGACCAGACTAGATGGCTGGAGTAAAGTACCCGTATTTATCCTAGATGTTTAACATTGCAGCCTGATCTAACCTAACCTAACCTATGCTGCTTAGGAGTGTGGCCGTTTGGGTTGTGGTCGTTAAGGCGCTGTCACACGAGTTCTTTTCCCGTCAATTTATATGGGCAATTGTAGTCTAGCATCTTCAAAATATACGTTTAATCAGAAATCAGCAACTTAACATAATCTACCTTCAGTCTAGTTTCCGATTCCAATGTGAATGAGACACAAAATATTACGAGAAAAAACTTTGCTCATAAAAAATTGCTGTAAAATGTGCTTGTGTGGCACTGGCTTTATGAGCGTGAACTGAATATGCCATATGGCTGTTGTTGCTTGCTTTCCTTTGTGCTCCTGCCTGAGTCTTTGTTGCTTTCAGATATATTAATTACCAATAATTATTTTCGCATTTTATAACTATTTTAAAACATGCTTCAATGAGATTATATATATATTTACATAGATACGTTGATTACACAGACCTTCCGCTCGAAACGAGGTGGTCAGGACTTAATTCAAGTAGATGTAGCAGAATCATAAACAAAGAAAAATGGAAGACAAGGATAGCACAGAAGAGAGAGAGAGAGAGAGAATGATGAAAATATAGGAAAAAGTGGCCAGTCATGTGTCCGTACTTGTTCCTGTGGTTATTCTAGTTTTTCCATATCTTTATTTGTATATATATATTTGTTACTGAGACACCCCCAGTAATATAATTCCCCCCCCCCCCCTCCCCTGCCCCCTCTCCATATTCTTTTCCTAGTGTTGGGTTCTCTTACGTTCTTAAGCCCCCAGTACAACCTGTCTGCCGCAAGGTGATTTCAATGAAGGGGTAAATTATTGTTTTTTCCACCAACCAACTTCACATCTAAACTCAATTAAAGAAATCAACAAATACATGTGGCACTTCAAGGACTCGAACCTAGGATACTCATGTCGAAATTCCGCGCACTTATGCATTACGCTATCAAGACAGTTTAGCTAAATTATGGGTCCAGCTACGACTTGTATATGAAATGGAATACTTTCCCCAAGTAGGATTTCTCCTTCTCCATAATATTTATAGGAAAAGGTTAGGATTAGTTCATGAGGGGGAAGTTCTTAAGGAGGGTCACCGTTTTTTGTTTATCTTTCTCTCCTTTTCTCTCTTTCCCTGGCTTGTATCCATTCGGCCCCATTCAGCCAACTGTTTTAAGACGTTTATCCCCATCCAGGTGTCGATTTCTTCTTGGCGAGCGATAGCGAACCAGCATTGCATGGAGAAATCCGGCTTCGCCGGACACATTTTTCTATCGACAAATGTACAAATTTAGCTTGCTGTCAAAGCAAAAATATATATATGCTGGCTCGCTACCGCTCACCAGGAAAATATTGACACCTGGATGGAGGTAAACGTCTTAAAACAGTAGGCTGAATGGGGCCGAATGGATACAAGCCAAAGAGAGAGGGAGAGCAAGAGAAAAACAGCGAGGTGGGCTCCCTTAACAGAATTAGAAGTAACTTAGATGAGGTGGCAAGGCGAATAGACAAGCTAAATAAGTTTAAGTCATCTGAGCCAGATAGCTTTCTTCCCAGTGTCGTGGAGAAGAAATCCGAAGACTGGAAGCTGTCCAAATTGACCCCAATCTTTAAGAAAGGGGATCGTGAGTGCACCAAGAACTATCAGCCAATTAGCTTGACATCTATCATAGTCAAATTTAAGATCTGTTCTACCTGGAACAAACCTCTCATAGAAGTTGTAAACAGTTCTTCAGTAGAGCAGTTCAAGAAGAGATGGGGTGGTATTTTGCACACTCTGCAATGAGTTTAGTGCACTACACAATCTCTCTTTCCACTTTGAATATCTCCCCAGAATAAACTGCAAGGTTTGTGAGATACTAATTCTTGCAACCCGTTGTAACACCTCAGTCTTTCTCGACCCATCTTCTCCCATACTCACTATTTTATTTCCACCTTTTATTCCCCCCCCCCCCCCTCCCCTCTCTCTCTCTCTCTCTCTCTCTCCTTCTCCTCCACCTCCACCTCAGTTTCCCCTCCCCCTTTTCTTTACCTTCCCTCCCCACACAATCCGGTTTCCCCGTGCACTATATAACCGAGGGACCTGTTGTGTTTCCCTCACTAACCCTCCAATCTCCAGACGGTGGTATTACTGGTTGGTCACGTACACTGTGGTGGAGAAGACATGATGATTGGGGGAAGACATTCAGTGGTGGTGATGGTGGTGGTGGTGGTGATGGTGGGGATGTTGGAGGTTACCCCGGCCATGTCCTCTCGTAAGTATAAAAGTATATTGTAGTTATTTGTTATATATAAGTTTTGTTCTAATTAATATTTGACGATTTGCTTTATGTTTGGAAGGATTTTTGGAGAATCAAACCGGTATAACCTAACTTGATTAATCCATGAAATACAAAAGGTCTTTCCAAATCCTAGTACAATCGTCTAATGCTATCTAAAATAATAGATCAGAATGCTGTAATATGGAAAAAGACGTAATCGTACTGGAAAGGATAGCCTTCATTATGTTAGGGCCAACCTAACACATTTCTTATGATGCATTCAATATTGTAATCACAAGTTTACAACTTGCGTAGCTATTAATATTTCTCCAACTTATATTTTTAATTTGAAATGAATTACCATCCAAGCTTCAGAAAAATATTGTATTTATACTATAAAACCCGATATAATACCTTTTCTACCGTTATGAAAACGGTAGAAAAACTTGTTCCAACAATGTTGAATATTGACGGTGTATTGTATTGCTTTTTAAGTATTTAATTTGAAATCCGAATTAAATCAGCATTATTTTCATGAAATCGAACGAAATTAGGATCCGTCGAAAGCTCAACACCTTAAGGATTATGATGCGTTTGACAGCTTAATCTGACTATTATTAGACGATTTTCTGGACCACCTTCTCCCTAATGTTTAGTCCCACTAGTGTTGAGATTATATGACGTTTGGCCCATTAGTTTGGCGATTTTAACACCTTTCGCACCATTTCGTTGTCAATTTTAAGACCTTTCGTGCCATTTAGGTGTCGATTATTTCCTGGCGAGCGATAGCGAGCCTGCAATTTTAACTGGATCGGCCTTCGGCCAGGAAATTTTTCTACCGAAATATGTATAAATTTATCTTGAAGGGGGTCTAGGGGGTGTTTTTCTAAGCTTGATGGAGGTCTAGGAAGGAAACTAAAAACATGTATGAATAACTGAATTACTAGACCAAACAAACGGCCAGCCTCCCCTTAAGTGTAGTGAAATTAATAGGAGGAGGTTTTGAGAGTTCGCTGGATTACTCTCTGTGTAACTGAGACACAAATAGAAACAATGGGGGAAGCCCGGTATATGAAATCAATAGTTCCAGTAACTCCTTATCATATGAATATGTGGCCTCCCCTGCTCAATTGGTGCCATTAGTTTTGAGATTTTATGACGTTCGCCCTATTTGTTTGGCGATTTAAAGAGCGCCCCATTTCTGTCCAATTTTAAGACCTTTCGTGCCATTTAGATGTCGATTTTTTCTTTGGCGAGCGATAGCGAACCTGAAAATTAAGAGGAACCGACCTTTGGCCGGGATAATTTTCTACCGAAAAATGTACACATTCATAAACATTTCCTAGGCTATATAAACCATTCACTGTTATAATGCATGTCCTCTTGAACTCTCACAGACATTTCCTAGGCTATATAAATAATTCACTCTCCTAATTCAAGTCCTCTTGAACTCCTACAGACATTTCCTAAGCTATATAAATAATTCACTCTCCTAATTCACGTCCTCTTGAACTCCTACAGACATTTCCTAGGCTATATAAATAATTCACTCTCCTAATTCACGTCCTCTTGAACTCCTACAGACATTTCCTAGGCTATATAAATAATTCACTCTCCTAATTCAAGTCCTCTTGAACTCCTACAGACATTTCCTAAGCTGTATATATCCTTCACCGTCCTAACCCGTGTCCTCTTTTGCCCTCCTCCACCCCCAGCTCTGCCCACCCCCCAGCATAGGCCGCTCACCGTGCGCCTCCTGGGCTTGAAGGGTACCGGAGAGGTGACTGAAGGAGAGTCCCTGGACAACTACCTCCTGCAGCTGATGTATGAGAAGTACCTCGCCACCTTCCTTCAACAGCACAGGTGTGTGTGTGTGTGTGTGTTCTGCTGACTCTCTTATTTCCTTTCACTTTTCCTTTCTTACTTTCTCTTCTGTTTGTTTATTCTCTCACTCTTGTTCTGTCGCTCGCTCGCTCTCGCTCTCTCTCTCTCTCTCCCCCTCCCTCTCTTTCGCTTCTTCCCTCAGTTGCTCTATAATAAGAGTCTGGATGCATTCCTTCAGCAACAGAGGTTAGTGTTCTCTCTCTCTCTCTCTCTCTCTCTCTCTCTCTCTCTCTCTCTGTTAGCATATCTCTACTTCTACTTCGTTTATTGTTTTGCGTCATCTCACCTTAATACAATAATATGTGTGACTGTCAATATGTTTCAATTATATTATTATGAAATCGGAGTATTAGTATATGACAACTATGCAGCAAATAATAATATAGAAAGTGCCTACCCTAATATATTTACCTTTGCCATTCCATGGCAAAGATTATATGCGAGACCTTAGAGTTATAACTATACCTTACCTGATATTTTAGCTAAACTATAAATGTACTTATCTTGAGTTAAATGTGCCAACATTTAACATAGCGTATCCTCCTAAGGTATATTTAACCCGAAAAATATTATTTAACTCATTCTGGACTCAGTTACACATGACTGCAGAAGCGTAGTAAGTTACGCTCATAGCTGAATTACTCTAGACAGAATGTTTCCACCTAAATTGCAGGCTAGCTCTCGCTCGCCAAGAAAAAAATCGACACGTAAAGGGCACGAAAGGTCTCAAACTCGCCAAACTAATGGGGCGAATGTCTTGAAGTTTAAGACTCCTTATATAAATTGGCCAAACCATACAGAGCAAGTCTACGTAACTGGGAGTGATTTGGATCGTCCAAATTGCCGGAGAGTTAGATTTTATATAACTTTAAGGAGCGGTTTAGCTATTCTGGACCCCCTTCTCCCTAATGTTTAGCACCATTTGATTTGAAATTTTAAGACGTTCGCCCCAGTAGCTTGGCTATCTTTAGACCTTTTGTGCCATTTAGTTGCCGATTTTTCCTGGTGAGAGATAGCGAACCCATCACTTAAGAGGAGTCGGCTTTCGGCCGGGACATTTTTCTACTGAAAAATGTACATATTTGTCTCAAAAGGGGGACTTGTGTGAATATTTTAAGGCTCTCTAGGAATACAAAAGGTAAAATCTATCTCAATTAGCACTCTGACTTCCAAAGTTTCTTCCTAAACTGAATATAATCGTCTAATGATAGCCATAAATATACTGTCAAAACGTGTCATTATCCTCAAGAGATAAATTAATTAGACCTGCATGCTTTTAACTTCACTGTAAGGCTTCTTTGTACCAGGGCCCTATTAAGTTAAAGGGAGATTTTTAGTTTACTCCCTAGACCTCCATGAAGCTTAGGAAAAATACCCCAAAACCCCCCCCCCCCCCTCCTTTCGTTAAATGTGCATTTCTAGGTAGAATAATGTTCCTCCTAAACTACAGGCTTGCTATCGCTCACCATGAAAAAATCGACACATAAATGGCAGAACAAGTCTTAGCATTGACACAAATGGGGCGAAAGTTCTTAAAATCGCCAAACTAATGAGGCGAGCACCTTAAAACTTCATAACTAATGAGGCAAAACATATATAAATAATAGTTAATTAAGTGAAAATATCCCCTTAATGGTTAAACCTGGGGCTAAACCATACCATAACATAATGTATTCATTTATTGCAGTGATGATGGCGAAAGGCTGCAAGTTGGACATTTGGATGAAGCTTCAGACTATCAACCAGTGAATAATTTCAAACCAGTGAGTCAACCAGCTGCAGAAGGGGATCCAGAAGAAGTTGTGGCACCAGAAGAACCAGCAGCAGAAGAGGTGTCAGTTGGATCAGAAGTGCCAGATGGATCAGAAGTGTCAGATGGATCAGAAGTGTCAGATGGATCAGAAGTGCCAGCTGGATCAGAAGTGTCAGATGGATCAGAAGTGTCAGATGGATCAATTAGAAGACGTCGGGCAGCGTAAGGAGAACATTATTGATCTATTTGGAGTTAATTATCTGTACAGTATGGAAGCGCTAAAAAGTCATGTCTCAGCTGTCATTACATTTAGCTCGCTCGGTACTGTTTTAATGTCTGTCAGATGTTGAAGAGGGTGGGTAAGTGTTGGAACATGTTTGTATATCACACTCGAAATTAAGAAATCATGCCAAGATATTGCTGATACCAATTATTGATCAAAATATACTTGGTGCCGAGACATCACTTATTTGGCCGACTGTACATTACATAGTTTAAACTATTTTATTTGTTAACCCTTTCTGCACCGGTGACGTTATTCTTATTAGATTCTGGCAACTATTATATTATTTTATTAAGTTTAGGACCTCAAACCATTAAATAGCTACATACTATTTCAATTCATCCTTTTATAGCTACCACAGATTCTTCCTAACCTGAATATTATCGTCTAATACTCGCTGGAATATGATGAAAAGGAAGTCACCGGTACTGAATGAGTTAATAAAAGCACACATATATATATATATATATATATATATATATATATATATATATATATATATATATATATATATATATATATATATATATATATATTTTGTTTTTAAATAATTAAGATTTTCAATATTTGGCCAGATTTGCGTCCTGGTTACATTATGTCAATATCCCTGTGTGTACCTAAGGATGTTTAACCCTTTCACCCGATGACGTAGTTTTCTTCCGATTCTGGATTTCATTAGCCAATTTCCCATTGCTTAATATAATCTACCTCTAGGATTCAAATGGGTAAATAGTATCTCAATGAATTATCCGAGTAACATAGGGCCTCCTTAAGCTCCAGAAAATTTTCTAAAGTTAGCCTGAATAAAAGCTAAAGAGGGGGACATCATACTGAAGGGGTTAAGTCCCTAGTGGTACTCCAAGGACTACTTTACATTTATGATAGTATGGTTCAGCCTACGTGTACCCCATAACAAGACGCGGAGTCACTGCTCTCAAGGATATATATTTTATTATATATTTGTTTTCTTTTGTTTCCTCCCAAGACCTCCATCAAGCTTAAAGAAATACCCCCAAGACCCTCTTTCAAGATAAAAAGCTTGTAATGATTATGTAGCTTCGAACTAACTCAATTAGCCCCTTAAACTACCATAGATCCTTACTAAGCTGCATAAAATCGTCCAAATATAACTAGAATAAAATATAAAGGACGTCACCGGTACGGAGAGGGTTAAACTGTATGCATGTACAGTATACAGTATACTCAGGCACATACCACCCCATAACCGAGGGTGGCAGACTCGAGACAGAACCCAAACAGAAACAACAAAACATAAACAAAAAATATTAAACATATAAAATACAACTCACACACACCTACTGTAGGTCGCACAGGAAAAGACCGAGTGACCAAGGATCACTAGGGGCCTCCAGCACTCCCCTGGTCCCAGACCTCCTGAAGAGGTTCCGATCTCAGCAGGCAGACATGTAGCGGAACCACACCACAATGCCCGCTCACCTAGAGTTAATATGACTTGAACAATTTATAAAACTGGTTAAATTTGTTGTAATGCTTGATTCGTTTCCTCCATTATTTCAGTCGTTTCCTCCATTATTTCAGTCGTGGAAGTAGCAGTAGCAGCAGCAGCAGCAGCAGTAGCAGTAGCAGTGGTGGCTGGGGTGGTGGTAGCAGCAGCGGCAGCAGCAGCGGCAGCAGCAGTAGTAGTGGTGGTCGTGGCGGCAGCAGTAGCAGCAGTGGTAGTGGTTCTAGTAGCAGCAGTGGCTAACAACACTACCACTTTAATAGTTCCACTTATAAAACACCATGTTCTGTCAACATATCAATCTGTTAACTTTTTTGTTCTGATATTTTTCAAGTAAGCTAATAAACTGTTTTTGACAAAATATCTTTGTTTTGTGTCACTTCCGTTAAAAATTATTTTAACAGCATTTGTAGTGAAAAGCCGTCAATCTTTAAGATGCTGGTTTTTCTGACAGGCATTAATATTTAAAAACAAATTGTAGGCATTGTATTAACAACTTGATGCCAAAAGCTATAATTTTAAATAATATGAGAGTTGAAGTTTCTGATGGGAAAGTCGCAACCTGGCGACAGCCTGGGAGGAAAAGTAGGCTTGCTCTGCCTAGACCAAGTTCTCTTCAAGCATCTTGTAATTATTGTGAGGTGTACTGCAATTCATTTGGGAAGATTGTAGACACTAATCGAGCAGGGCAATGTGGTATTATTGTATTGTAATGATTAATGTAGAAGTTGGTAACAAGATTGAATGATTTGGCAACACTGTAAATTGTAAACGGACGGGAGTTGAGACAACAACAATAAAAGGTGGATGTAGCCAAACGCCTCCTGGGACTTGCTATTATACTTTGGCCTACAACCATACAACATGGTGTCAGAAGTGTACACCGAAGCTTGGAACAGTGGCTGGTAACATAGTTGAAGTGACAAGCCTATGAATTGTGAAATATGAAGAGCTATAGTATCGTGTGTCACTAGGCCTAGGCGGCGACTACAGGCGGGAGTCCAGAGTTAGCCTAGCCTACTGCAGTCTGCAAGTTTCCTGCAATCGTCATGGCACAGGCTTTCATCAAACCCCCTGACCCCCTGGAGTTCTACAGAGGTAATCCTGCACATTCCTGGGAGAAATGGAAAAGGAAATTCGCAATATATCTGCAAGCAACAGGTGCTAACAAAAATTCAGGTGAACAAAAGATAGCCTCCTCCTGAATCATATTGGTGATCAAGCTATAGAGGTACATGCAAATTTTAAGTTCCTGAATGCAGAAGAGGAAGTCAGCTATGAGGCAGTTATCAAGAAGTATGATGAATATTTTACCAAGAGAGATCCACAGCTAATGTTGAGAGAAATTTTGGTTACACTTAAAAAGAGACCCAGAGCAAAGTTGTGATTCTTGGGTAAATACAGTCCGAGAATTAGCTAATGAATGTAAATTCCCTTCCGTTTTTCTTGAGCAAGCAGTAAGAGATAAAATCACATTTTCTTGTGTGGATGACCAAGCTAAACTCAGGTTATATGATGAAGGGGCTTCTCTAACATTACAAAAAGCGATTCAAATACTGTCTCTAAGAGAAGCTACAAGACAAGAACTTCAGGAGTCAAAGACAGCTGAAATTGAGTATGTACAACGTCGCCAGCTCCCTACAGCTAAAGGCCAGACAGCGAAGGAGACCTCACAAAGCAAACCACCAGTACGACACGGTAGGAGATGATACTATTGTAATCAAAATCACACATTTGGTAAGAAAAATTGCCCAGCAGCAGACCAGAAGTGTAGACAATGCCAGCGAGTGGGGCATTATCCTGTAGTGTGCCGTAGTCGGGGGAGGTTTAGTCAAGAAAAAGTAGGAGAAGTAGAAGAAGATGAACGAGAAATTCAAGAAGATCAACCGGGTTCTGCTGAGCGTCGTGAGGGTTATGAATTTATTGGAGGAGTGACGCTGACTGACGCGGTTACAATTACCAGTACCGGCAGTATGGCATCTGTTCTAAGAGTAGGGAGAGACATAGGGTGGTTCATTAAACTGAGAACAGCAAGTGACAAAGAAGAGCTGGTGTGGTGTATCGATACAGGTGCACAGGTGTCAGTCATGCCAGAAAATACAAAAGTTCCTTTGGTGTGTTAATGAAATCTGATAAAGAACTTGTTGGAGCTGGGGATATGCGGTTAGAAACTGTTGGATGTGTCGACCTTGAACTAACTCATGACCAAAATGTAATACATGAAAGAGTTTATGTGGTGAGAGGAGCAACAAAACTACTACTTGGTGTCCCAGCAATACAAAATCTGAGACTTCTGCATGAAATTCCAGGTACCTACAGTATTAGAGTTGTGAGCTATGAAAAGGACAAGGTCGCCTTACATACTAAAGATGACATCATGCAGGCTTATCCAAAGCTATTCAATGGCCTAGGTAAGTTGAAAGGCAACCACTCAATAATTTTGAAAGAAAATGCTGCCCCGTTTTGTCTCAGTGCCCCTAGGAGAGTACCCCTTCCTTTAGTCAAGAAAGTTGAAAAAGAGTTGGAAAGGCTGGTTGCTTCGGATGTTATTGAACCTGTTGAGGAACCTACTGACTGGTGTGCTCCCATCGTAGTTGTACCAAAGCCATCAGGAGATATACGTTTGTGTAGATCTGACCAAATTAAACCAAGCTGTTAAAAGAGAGATTTACACAATGCCTACAGTAGAGAGTACACTTGGATCAATTGCAGGTGGAGTAATGTATTCCAAAATTGATGCTAATTCAGGATTTCATCAGATATTGTTAGATCCAAATAGCTGCAAATTGACAACCTTTATTACTCCCTTTGGAAGGTACATGTTCAAGAGGCTTCCTTATGGAATTACATCTGCACCTGAATATTACCAGAGACGCATGAAGCAGCTTCTGAGAGGGTTGGATGGAGTTCTTGATAATGGGGCGGACTGAAGCAGAACATAAGGAACGTCTGCAGACGGTGCTTGGGAGGCTACAGGAAGAAGGGATGACATTTGTCGTGCATCCTAGCTGGTATATGTAACGTAGTTTGAATTTCCCGGGTTCACGACAGCTGGTTCCTTTTTGTTTATACGCATTACTTTATTTATTTATTTGTGGATAAGTGTTACTGTGGTTGCACCAATTATATCTTAGTTTATTTTCCCTTATTATATAATCACGGGGGACGATGTAGAACCCTTAAATATATTTATATTGTTGCGATAAAAGGGAGTCTCAGTGCACTTCACACAGAGACTTCGTCCCGCTCACAACAAACCACCAGTTGCTGCCACATAACAACAGAACTTCACTGATCTTCACCTATCGACATGTCCATCACCTAACCTACACTCTTTGCATCACAGCTAAGTTCCTTTAATACTAGAAGTACTTCATAGATATTACTGGGACTACCACAGATAGCCTACATATACAATCTAACACGTAAGTCCAACGACGACCGGTATCATATTTATAGCCTAGGCCAATTCATCTTTCCAGGTCTAAACATTTACTCTATATCCGTTTCTCCTCTACCCCCTAGGAATAATAATCAGGATAACATTGAACCGGGATAAATGCGTATTCTTTGCCTCAAAGGTTGAATATTTGGGCCAAATGATTGATGGAGGAAAAATTCAGAAGGATCCAAAGAAAGTCAAAGCTATTGTGGAATATCCTGAACCTCAAGACAAAACAGAACTAAAGACGGTTTTTAGGAATGGTCAACCAGCTCATGAAGTTTTCTCCAAACCTCACAGAGCGAACTAAACCATTACGGGACTTGCTGAAGAAAGACACAGCATGGTGCTGGGGATCTGCACAAAAGACCGCTTTTCAAGAAGTTAAAGAAGACCTTTCATCAATGATTACTGTAGAAGTTGGTAACAAGATTGAATGATTTGGCAACACTGTAAACGGACGGGAGTTGAGGCAGAACAACAATAAAAGGCGGATGTAGCCAAACGCCTCCTGGGACTTTCTATTATACTTTGGCCTACAACCATACAACAGGCAATACCCAGGGGAGGCCTCATAGGCATGTGATAAGGAGTTGCTGGAACTCCTTCTTCATATATGTGCCTTCCCTCACTGTTTCTGTTTGTGTCTGGCCTACACAGAGTAATCCAGCTAGCTCTCACAAACACCTACTCTTCCTATTCAGTTCACTACACTAAACAAGCGTACCACATTTCTTTAAAAAAAAAAACATAAAAAAAAATAGTGACTATCAATCTTTCATCTTTGGAGGAGACACTTGTTGCAGACAACTTTGCCTTTGTCCCCTTCATATAAAAAAAAAATCTATCTATCTATTGCCTGATGCCGTGATTCCCGAAGGGGTGGCCACGAACGAACCGCCCCCATGCACCTCTGTCCCCAGTCAGTCAATGCCCCTCCTCCCAACCAGCACCGCCTTCATTCATATACTTTCTCACTCTATCCTTCCACCTCTCCTTCGGTGCACCTCTCCCTCTCTGACCTTCCACCTCGCTCTCGTACACCCTCTTAGTCAATCTCTCGCTTTCCATACGTTCCATATGGCCGAACCATCTTAAGTTGTTCCTTTTCACACTTTCCAGCACATCGACCTCCACACCACACCTACTTCTTACTTCCTCATTCGTCTGTCTATCCCTCCATGTAACTCCACACGCACTTCTCAAGTAACTCATTTCCACCGCTCTCACTCTTGGTCTGAGTCTCTTCCCGAACGTCCATGCTTCGCTTCCTTCCGTAAGTAAGTGTCGGGATTACCACACTGTCATGCAAGGACTTCTTCACTTCCATACTGACCACCCTATTTCTTGTTACTGCTTTCAACGTTCCTACAACCCTCTTCCCCTGTTGCACCCTCTCCCGCACTTCCTCATCCATAGTCCCATCTTTACTCAACACACTGGCCAGATACTTAAAAGAGCTGAAGATCTCCATAGCCTGACCGTTCAACTTCACCTCACACTCTGTGACTTCACCCCTTTCGAACACCATAACCTTGCTCTTCCCCGCATTTATCTTCAAATTCCGCTTTCCGCACACTGTTCCAAACTCATTTACCAGACCCTGCAACTCCCATTCATTATCACTCATCAGAACTGTATCATCCGCAAACAGCAGTATAGGCAGCCTCCACTCATTTCCCACCCTTTTCAGCGATACACCAACATCCACTGCTCTTCCTAGTATTTCTTTCATGACTCCATCCATATATACATTAAACAACCACGGGGACATCACACACTCCTATTTCAACCCAACACTCAGGTCAAAGAACTCGCTCTGCTCATTCTCCACACGTACAGCCGCCTTTGCACCTTCATACATGCTCTTCACTGCTTTCAGCAACTTGCCGTCTACTCCGTATATTCTAAGTTATTTCCACATACCTTCTCTATCCATTCTGTCATAGGCCTTCTCCAAGTCCATAAAGGCAACATACACCTTTTATTGCTTCTCCAGATATTTCTCCACAACACAATTCAGGGTAAAAATCTGATCTACACATCCTCTTCCCTTCCTAAAACCTCCCTGCTCGTCGCCTATCCATTTCTCCGTTCTCACTCTCACTCTCTCAATCACTACCCTACTGTACACCTTCCCTACTACGCTTAAAAGACATATACCTCGGTGGTTACCACACACTCCTCTTTCCCCTTTGCCCTTATATAGGGGGACTATTATGCCAGTCTTCCAGTCATCGGGTGCACTCCCCTTCTCCCATGCTAGTTTTCACATTTTCCATACCCATTCGATCACTATCTCACCACCATACCTCAACATTTCCCCACACACTCCCTCTGTTCCTGGTGCTTTCCCCAACTTCACTCTTTTCATGGCTTCTCACACTTCTGACCTCCTGATCCCCACCTCCTCCTCCACTAATTCTCCTCTTCTCCCTCCCATACCATATCCAACAATGTTTGCTGGCTCTTCATTCCTTACATTTTAGCAACTCGTTGAAGTACTCCCTCCATCTTTCGACTCTCCCTTGCTTCTCGGCTAACATGCTCCCATTCTTATCTTTCACACCCTTACTGTTTCTTGACTTCTTTCCAGAACAGTTTCTTACACTCCCTCCATTTTACACTCAAGATTCCTTCCTAATTCCTCATCTACTCTTCTCTTACTTTCCTTCACTACTCTCTTTACCATTCTCTTTCTCTCCACGTACCTCGCTCGTTTCTGCCTCTCCAAATCTTCATTCCCTCTACTACCCAACCACTCCCTATACGCTTTCTTCTTATCTTTCACAGCTATTTTTACCTCTTCTGTCCACCATGCTGTACCTTTCACTCCCCTCCCTCTTCTCCTCACTCCACACACCTCCTCACATGCTGCACAGATCTCTTCCTTAAACACCTTGCTTATCTCCTCCACTTCCTCCACATCTTCCAGGTCGAACCCACCTAGCCGTCTTTCTACTGCTCTCCTGTACTCTTCCCTGATTTCCTCCTCCTGTAGTCTCTCCACCCTCCTCACCATTCCACCTTCCTCTCGCCTCCCTCCAGCTCTCCTCACCCACTTCTTTTGTATCCTAACCTTAGCTACTACTACATAATGATCAGGCAGACCCCCTCCAATACCCCTATACACCCTAGCATCCATCACAGATTTCTTCATTCTTTCATCCACACATATATAATCAATCAGTGACTTTCGTTCCACCACTGTCTTTTCCTTCATCGTCCACACCACTCTCCATGTGTACCTGTGTATCATTCTGTGTCGGAAGAAGGTGTTGGCTATCCACAACTACCTCCCCACACACACACGTCCACAAGTGCAATACCATTCCCATTCACTTCTGATGGTACCCCCCACCCTCCCACCACTCCATCAACTTTCCTATCACCCACCTTAACATTCATATCCCCAATCAGAAATATTCTTTCGTTCTTGTCAAACTTATCTAGGCACGCCTCCACATTCACCCAGAACTCCTCTATCTCTCTTACAAGTATATCCTCTGCCGGAGCATACACACACACAATCACCCACGTTTGTATTCCTACTTTCATTCTCACCCACACAATCCTTGAACCCACAGACCCATATTCTCTCACACGCTCCTTCCATTTGTTACTTACAAACAAACACGCACCTTCTTTCGCTGCTCCCTCACACTCCCACTCTCTCACATCTGTACCCTTCCATTTGGTCTCCGTCATTCCACATATACATCCAGCCTGGCATTCACTAACACTTCCAGTACCTCTCTCTCTTTTGTGCCATCATTCATGCCACTCACATTCCATGTACCTATTCTCAGAATGTCCGTAAGCTTGTCCATAGTCGGTCGGGGTTCGTCAACACAGGGTCCGTCCACATCCGAGGCTGATTGTTCATTTATCGTTGCTACGTATTTTTTCCGGGTGGGGGTCGCAAGCCCACCGACCCAACCTCTTTAGTCGCCTCTTACAACACGCAGAAGGCACGTGGGGCATATTCTAATCCCTTACCCCCAGGGTAAGGTACTAGAGAGTTTTGAGTGTAACTATCAGACTCTGAAAGGTGATCATTTTGCATTGACTGTAACTGATATTAAGGAGGGGAAGGAGAGTCAGTTCAAAAGTGATGAGGAAGAGGGAGGGTCATGGACATAGGCTATAGGTAGGAGCACAAAATGTTTCAAATAGGAAAGTAGCATGACGATAGTTTTTTTTTATCACTTTAAGATGTTGATTGCCAGCCGGTTTTTATTGAAGTTTATAACTTAAACTTCCTATATATACATACATATATATTAATTCTCAAATAAGCATACACAAATATTACGAAGGCATCTTACAAAGGTATTGTACTAAGTTGCTGAAAGCGGTGAAAAACA
The DNA here is from genome assembly GCA_032716605.1 of Paralithodes platypus. Lineage (NCBI taxonomy): Eukaryota > Metazoa > Arthropoda > Malacostraca > Decapoda > Lithodidae > Paralithodes > Paralithodes platypus. The sequence goes on from CM064504.1 coordinate 13,749,897, forward strand.
TGTATGATTGTTGGGTTAAAGCAAGGGTGTGTGTTGTTCAGTATACAAAATTATACATTATATAAATGGATGGAATCCTGAAAAGAAATACAAAGGCTGTGGAGTACCCCTTGTAATGGAAGGAAATAAGTGGAAGTTACCTGAGCTACTGTTTACAGATGATACAGTTCTGATGAGGAGTGAGAGTTGCAGGGTTTGGTAAATATGTTAATGTGTGCAAGCGAGAAATGAAATCTAAAGGTCAATGTGGTAAAGAGTAAGGCTATGATATGTGAGAGGGATGCAGTCGCATTGAGTACAGTGAGGTTAAATGGTCACTAATGGAAAATGTAATCTCATTTAAGTACTTGGGCCGTGTGATAAGTAAAGATGGGAGTATATTGGATAAAGTGTGAACAAGGGTACAGCATGGGGTGAGAACTGAAAACAATGACAAGGAATAGGGTGGTGAGCATGGAAGTAAAGAAGTTAAGGGTACTGCACACATACATGATAACCATCGGGAGGGGCCACAACTCAGAACATCGGCGCTACTCGGCGGAAAATGGGGCCGAGTATTGCGCACAAAATAAACGTGGGACGATGGTATGAGGATGGTAACAAGACAGTAAACGACAGTGCCACGACGGCCCCACGAGTGTCACGCCTGCCGGCCACAACTGAGTAAGACCTGAAAACACGGTGCCACGGTGGCAGACGACGGCGGTAGGAATGAGTCACGAGTGTATCATGACGGCGGGACGAGGATATGTTTATTATATTATCCATTTTGTTCTGTAATGATTGCTTCTATTGACCTTTATTATTGGTATCAGTTGTACTTATTACTCAATATGTTCTTTTTGCCTACCGTATTTTCATGTATTGTTACAACTGATACCAATAATAAGGGTCAATAAAGCAATCATTACAGAACAAAATGGATAATGTAATGAACATGTCCTCGTCCCGGAATAACCACGAATAGCCCTAGGATTGTGCCACGTTTGCCCAGTCGTGGTCCATTGGGACCAAGATCGTGCATGTGTGAAATACCCTTTACTCCATGATTCTGTTTTCTTAGACCTGATGATGGACGCAGTCCTAAATATTGTTACAAATAACGACACTTCCCAAGATATTTTCATAACCCTGGTCCTAATGTTCCTGTGTAGACTGCGCTTTCCATGCAACCAGTCGATATTATATATACTGTATATACGGTACTGTGTATATACAGTATATATACGGTATATATATATATATATATATATATATATATATATACTGTATATATTATAGGTTTGATTCCCGAAGGCAAGTAGAGAAAACCTAATATTTAGTAGGGGCCCCGGAATCATTGACGATGTTGCCTATTAGTATAATTGTCTCCATTCAATATCCACGTCAGTCATTTGAAAAAATAGGAGTCATCTTCATATGTGCAACGCTACTTCTCTTATGGTGTCGTCACAGATCGGGTACCCACTACGAAAAAACTTTGTAAAAAATAAGAGAACAAAAAAGGGAAAAAGAATTTCCACTTTAACACTGTTATTCACAAGCTTCCCACATTCGGTGGATTTTCTTGCGTTGTGGCTTCTTACCGCCTCTCGCCAAGTGCAACAATTCGGCCTTCAATGATATATCAAGATAAACTCAAAATATCAGCGAATGGGAAGGGGATGGCTAGGAGGGACGTCATCGTCAATGATTCCAGGGCCCCTACTAAATATTAGGTTTTCTCTACTTCCCTTCGGGAATCAAACCTATAATGTAATAGTGGCCCCTTCATCATTGACGATGTTGCCTGAATTCCAAGACTGGAGGTGGACATTCGTAATATCAAACTCTGAATAACCGCATGGTTAAGTCAAGAAAACTCGTAACAGGAAAAGATATTTGTATTCAGTTGTGCATACAACAAAAGTTATTTTTTTTTAAAGAATGGGAGCAGTGCGTTGCTTCAAGGAAGCCTGCTCCAACAACAGAGTCCTCATGCATGAGGTGTTTGTTGTATCGGGTGAGGCAGAGTTAAAAGCAACAAACCCTTCATCACCTTAACCCTGAACCTATGCTGAGCTCAGCTAGGTTCCTGGGACTAGTCATATTGACCAATATCAAACTAAGGGAATTAGTGCAAACTAGCCCGGAACACCACTGGAGTCACCTTCGAACTCCTACCGACCTTCTGAATCAAGTGCAACTAGCATAGAAACCTGAAAATCATATAAACAGTAGGGAAAAGCAATCTTTTATTATTCATAAAAACATAAGTTGGACAATTAGACATTTACAAAGTCACTTGGGACCATTCGTGACCTTTCATAATCTAGTGCAACTAGTGTCGAAAACTGAAACCTGAAAACATTCTTTTATTATTCATAAAACATGAGCTTGAATTAAGCTTTGTAATCTAAATTCTCAGTTCTTCTGTTCTATCTAAATCAAGTAAACCGAGCTTCTTAGCTCATATATATCGAATTTTGGGGACAGCCCGGCGTAAACAACGTCTAGCTTGCCCTACACCAACTTGTAATCCTGTGTAAGGGGGAGTTCCTCTATTGTACTGGGATCCCCATATCCTCCCCCCCCCCCCGTATTTTTCTGAAGCCCTATAGGGCGTACTTATCACAGTACTAACAGCTGAAAATACAAGTAAGAAACAACAAGAGTGTGCTCGTGGGCAGACTACATTTTGTTTTTGTTAATAAGGAAAAAAGGAAACATTAGCATAGAATTAACACGGGAAAGTAACACTTGTCTACAGTGTCTATATTAATATATATTAATATATATATATATATATATATATATATATATATATATATATATATATATATATATATATATATATATATATATATATATATATATATATATATATATATATATATATATATATATATATATCGAGAATATATCACAAATACACGTAAGCCACTAAATGTTTCTAGTCTCTCAGTGGGGATCGAACCATCGACCATCAGGATGATAGCCGACGCTTTAATCAATTACACCACGGCAGTCTACCACGGCAGACTGACGTGGTGTAATTGATTAAAGCGTCGGCTATCATCCTGATGGTCAATGGTTCGATCCCCACTGAGAGACTAGAAACATATATATATATATATAATATACAGTATATATATATATATATATATATATATATATATATACAGTATACAGTATATATACTGTATATATACTGTACTGTATATATATCGTTTTTTTCTATGTGAATAAGGGAGACAAAAGGCAGAACTGCCTGCAGCGAGTGCCTCCCCCAGAGTTAGAAAGAGTGACAGGGCCAAAATCAAGGGACGTTCGAGCAAAAATGCCTGGACACACAGAGTTTGAAGCAATTTAAGTTATAGGAACAGGGAAAGACTGATTCTGGGAGAGAGTTCCAGAGTTGAGCATTTGAAGAGAAGAAAGTTTGAGAATAGTGTTTCACTCTTGGGTTGGAGAGTTGCACAGAGTAGGAGTGGGATTGTGTTGCAAGACGGGTACTACGTACCCTACGTAGAGGAGGTGGTATACACTGGGAAAGCTCCGAGGAACACTGATTATTGTAGTAGTGATAGAATAGCGAGAGAGATGCAACATTGCGGGGAAGAGAGAGAGAGAGAGATTGCAGAGAGTGGACGGGAGTTAATGATACGAAAGGCTTTCCTTTCTACTTTATCTAGGAGTGCGGTGTGAGAGGATCCTCCTCACACATGTGAACAATACTCAATACAAGGACGCACTGTGACCCTGTACAGAGCATGAAGCTGCGCAGGGGTAAAGAACCCCTTGAGGTGGTTGAGCACACCCAGCTTCTGGGAGGCTGCCTTAGCAAGACTGGTAATATGTATATATATATATACTGTATATATATACTGTATATGTACTGTATATATATATATATATATATATATATATATATATAATTATATATATATATATATATATATGTATATATTTATATATTGCCAGGAAGAATCGACACCTAAATGGCACGAAAGGTCTAAATATTGACATAGAAATTGGTCGAAGGGTCTTATAATTACCAAATTAATGGGGCGAGCATAATAAATTAGAAGTGTGAAAAGGATATATACACTACAGTGACCGTAATAATATACCATTATAGTGTTATAGTGGTATTAAGAAACCCATCCTATACCAGTTAGAATGGTATGACACTATCAATATATGGCTGTAATAAACCAATCTTTTACTACTTAGAACGGTATGTTACTATCAATATGCCCAATGATCTTGATAGCATAATCATAATGCATAAGTGCGCGAAATTTCGGTGTGAGTATCCTAGGTTCGAGTCCTTGGACTGCCACATGGATTTGTTGATTTAGTTAATTGAGCCTAGAAGTGAATTTTTTTTTTTTTTTTTTTTTTTTAAGAGACAATGAACGGAGGAAGGAAAAACACAGATAAAACAAAAAGGTCCATGTGCCTAAAGGCATCCTCCATTCATAAAATGTTTGTAACAACTGGATTTAAACATTTGTAGATTGTAAGTTTGTGGAAAGCAATTCGAGGGAAGTGAATTCCAAAGAGTAGTAGCTCTGGGGATAAATGAATTCTGATAAGCAGAAGTTCTGCATTGTGAGGAGAAAGTGTAAATTCATGGGCGCTCTCAGCTGCCCTAGTTCTACGGGGAAAGATGTGGAGAGGCGGCACAATTGAAGCAAGTTCCTCGGAACAATTGCTGTGAAAATATCTGTAGAATAATGCAAGGGATGCAACGTTTCTTCGTATGGATAATGTAGGAAGGTCCTGTGTGATTGCAGGGTTATTGATTAATCTAATAGCTTTATTTTGAATTTTGTCCAACTGCCTCAATGCAACCACTCCACTTCCACCCCACAGAGGTGAACAGTAATCCATCTGAGAACGCACATGACTTTTATATATCACGGCCAACTGCTCGTCAGTGAAGAATTCTCGAACTCTGTACAGGAGTCCCAGTATTTTAGAGGCATTCTTAGCAATGCTTCTAACATAATGTGTCCAGCTCAAGTTAGTAGTTAATGTTACACCGAGAATGTCAATACTAGGGGAAGTGGGAATATTTACATAATTAAAAAATATATGGGAGTCAGTGAGATTCTGTCGGTTAGAAAATTGAATGTATTTGGTTTTCTGTGCATTAAAGGAAACTAGATTCTTTTGTCCCCATCCATTAATTCTAGAAAGGTCCTGGTTCAGAGAAATTGCAGTGTATATTTTTGAATTTATAAGATCGGGTTGGGTGAAAGAATTGGTAAATGTGAAGGAACTGTGGAGTGTTGAGTCATCTGCGTAGGAATGTATTGGATTATGAGTGGTAGATATGAGATCATTGATATGAATGAGGAACAGAATTGGGGCCAAAACTGATCCCTGGGGAACACCAGCATTTATTGAGTGAAATTGAGAATAAAGGCCATCTACCATTACACGTATTTTTCTGTTATGAAGATAAGAAAAATTAGTGGAACTAATGATGCAAGGCCGTAGTGTGACATCTTCGACAATAAGGATTGATGCCAGACTCTATCAAATGCCTTTGATATATCCAGTGCTATTGTATGTGTTTCACCATGTTGGTCTGTAGCTTGGTTGATTTGATGCGTAAGAAGGCAAAGCATGTCTGCAGTTGATCGACATCGTCTAAAACCATATTGCCTATCACTGATTAATTTATTATTCTCAAGATGCTTAATTATGTGATTATTTAATATAATTTCAAAGACTTCACCAAGAGTGGAAGTTATAGCTATTGGTCTGTAGTTTGATGGATCTGAAGAGGCACCTTTTCTAGGTTGGTTGGTGAAAAAATATAATACACCCTTTTCATACCAGACCAGACTAGATGGCTAGAGTAAAGTACCCGTATTTATCCTAGATGTTTAACATTGCAGCCTGATCTAACCTAACCTAACCTATGCTGCTTAGGAGTGTGGCCGTTTGGGTTGTGGTCGTTAAGGCGCTGTCACACGAGTTCTTTTCCCGTCAATTTATATGGGCAATTGTAGTCTAGCATCTTCAAAATATACGTTTAATCAGAAATCAGCAACTTAACATAATCTACCTTCAGTCTAGTTTCCGATTCCAATGTGAAAGAGACACAATATATTACAAGAAAAAACTTTGCTCATAACAAATTGCTGTAAAATGCGCTTGTGTGGCACTGGCTTTATGAACGTGAACTGAATATGCCATATGGCTGTTGTTGCTTGCTTTCCTTTGTGCTCCTGCCTGAGTCTTTGTTGCTTTCAGATATATTAATTACCAATCATTATTTTCGCATTTTATAACTATCTTAAAACATGCTTCAATGAGATTAGTTTTATATATATATTTACATAGATACGTTGATTACACAGACCTTCCGCTCGAAACGAGGTGGTCAGGACTTAATTCAAGTAGATGTAGCAGAATCATAAACAAAGAAAATTGGAAGACAAGGATAGCACAGAAGAGAGAGAGAGAGAGAGAATGATGAAAATATAGGAAAAAGTGGCCAGTCATGTGTCCGTACTTGTTCCTGTGGTTATTCTAGTTTTTCCATATCTTTATTTGTATATATATTTGTTACTGAGACACCCCCAGTAATATACCCCCCCCCCCCCCCCCCCTGCCCCCTCTCTCCTCTCCATATTATTTTCCTAGTGTTGGGTTCTCTCACGTTCTTAAGCCCCCAGTACAACCTGTCTGCCACAAGGTGATTTCAATGAAGGGGTAAATTATTGTTTTTTCTACCAACCAACTTCACATCTAAACTCAATTAAAGAAATCAACAAATACATGTGGCACTTCAAGGACTCGAACCTAGGATACTCATGTCTAAATTCCGCCCACTTATGCATTACGCTATCAAGACAGTTTAGCTAAATTATGGGTCCAGCTACGACTTGTATATGAAATGGAATACTTTCCCCAAGTAGGATTTCTCCTTCTCCATAATATTTATAGGAAAAGGTTAGGATTAGTTCATGAGGGGGAAGTTCTTAAGGAGGGTCACCGTTTTTTTTTTTTATCTTTCTCTCCTTTTCTCTTTTTCCCTGGCTTGTATCCATTCGGCCCCATTCAGCCAACTGTTTTAAGACGTTTATCCCCATCCAGGTGTCGATTTCTTCCTGGCGAGCGATAGCGAACCAGCATTGTATGGAGAAATCCGGCTTCGCCGGACACATTTTTCTATCGACAAATGTACAAATTTAGCTTGCTGTCAAAGCAAAAATATATATATGCTGGCTCGCTGCCGCTCACCAGGAAAATATTAACACCTGGATGGAGGTAAACGTCTTAAAACTGTAGGCTGAATGGGGCCGAATGGATACAAGCCAAAGAGAGAGGGAGAGCAAGAGAAAAACAGCGAGGTGGGCTCCCTTAACAGAATTAGAAGTAACTTAGATGAGGTGGCAAAGCGAATAGACAAGCTAAATAAGTTTAAGTCATCTGAGCCAGATAGCTTCCCAGTGTCGTGGAGAAGAAATCCGAAGACTGGAAGCTGTCCAAATTGACCCCAATCTTTAAGAAAGGGGATCGTGAGTGCACCAAGAACTATCAGCCAATTAGCTTGACATCTATCATAGTCAAATTTAAGATCTGTTCTACCTGGAACAAACCTCACATAGAAGTTGTAAACAGTTCTTCAGTAGAGCAGTTCAAGAAGAGAGGGGGTGGTATTTTGCACACTCTGCAATGAGTTTAGTGCACTACACAATCTCGCTTTCCACTTTGAATATCTCCCCGGAATAAACTGCAAGGTTTGTGAGATACTAATTCTTGCAACTCGTTGTAACACCTCAGTCTTTCTCGATCCATCTTCTCCCATACTCACTATTTTATTTCCACCTTTTATTCCCCCCCCCCCCCTCTCTCTCTCTCTCTCTCTCTCTCTCCTTCTCCTCCACCTCCACTTCAGTTTCCCCTCCCCCTTTTCTTTACCTTCCCTCCCCACACAATCCGGTTTCCCCGTGCACTATATAACCGAGGGACCTGTTGTGTTTCCCTCACTAACCCTCCAATCTCCAGACGGTGGTATTACTGGTTGGTCACGTACACTGTGGTGGAGAAGACATGATGATTGGGGGAAGACATTCAGTGGTGGTGATGGTGGTGGTGGTGGTGATGGTGGGGATGTTGGAGGTTACCCCGGCCATGTCCTCTCGTAAGTATAAAAGTATATTGTAGTTATTTGTTATATATAAGTTTTGTTCTAATTAATATTTGACGATTTGCTTTATGTTTGGAAGGTTTTTTGGGGAATCAAACCGGTATAACCTAACTTGATTAATCCATGAAATACAAAAGGTCTTTCCAAATCCTAGTACAATCGTCTAATGCTATCTAAAATAATAGATCAGAATGCTGTAATATGGAAAAAGACGTAATCGTACTGGAAAGGATAGCCTTCATTATGTTAGGGCCAACCTAACACATTTCTTATGATGCATTCAATATTGTAATCACAAGTTTACAACTTGCGTAGCTATTAATATTTCTCCAACTTATATTTTTAATTTGAAATGAATTACCATCCAAGCTTCAGAAAAATATTGTATTTATACTATAAAACCCGATAATAACCTTTTCTACCGTTATGAAAACGGTAGAAAAACTTGTTCCAACAATGTTGAATATTGACGGTGTATTGTATTGCTTTTTAAGTATTTTATTTGAAATCCGAATTAAATCAGCATTATTTTCATGAAATCGAACGAAATTAGGATCCGTCGAAAGCTCAACACCTTAAGGATTATGATGCGTTTGACAGCTTAATCTGACTATTATTAGACGGTTTTCTGGACCACCTTCTCCCTAATGTTTAGTCCCACTAGTTTTGAGATTATATGACGTTTGACCCATTAGTTTGGCGATTTTAACACCTTTCGCACCATTTCGTTGTCAATTTTAAGACCTTTCGTGCCATTTAGGTGTCGATTATTTCCTGGCGAGCGATAGCGAGCCTGCAATTTTAACTGGATCGGCCTTCGGCCAGGAAATGTTTCTACCGAAATATGTATAAATTTATCTTGAAGGGGTGTTTTTCTAAGCTTGATGGAGGTCTAGGAAGGAAACTAAAAACATGTATGAATAATTGAATTACTAGACCAAACAAACGGCCAGCCTCCCCTTAAGTGTAGTGAAATTAATAGGAGGAGGTTTTGAGAGTTCGCTGGATTACTCTCTGTGTAACTGAGACACAAATAGAAACAATGGGGGAAGCCCAGTATATGAAATCAATAGTTCCAGTAACTCCTTATCATATGAATATGTGGCCTCCCCTGCTCAATTGGTGCCATTAGTTTTGAGATTTTATGACGTTCGCCCTATTTGTTTGGCGATTTAAAGAGCGCCCCATTGCTGTCCAATTTTAAGACCTTTCGTGCCATTTAGATGTCGATTTTTTCTTTGGCGAGCGATAGCGAACCTGAAAATTAAGAGGAACCGACCTTTGGCCGGGATAATTTTCTACCGAAAAATGTACACATTCATAAACATTTCCTAGGCTATATAAACCATTCACTGTTATAATGCATGTCCTCTTGAACTCTCACAGACATTTCCTAGGCTATATAAATAATTCACTCTCCTAATTCAAGTCCTCTTGAACTCCTACAGACATTTCCTAGGCTATATAAATAATTCACTCTCCTAATTCAAGTCCTCTTGAACTCCTACAGACATTTCCTAAGCTGTATATATCCTTCACCGTCCTAACCCGTGTCCTCTTTTGCCCTCCTCCACCCCCAGCTCTGCCCACCCCCCAGCATAGGCCGCTCACCGTGCGCCTCCTGGGCTTGAAGGGTACCGGAGAGGTGACTGAAGGAGAGTCCCTGGACAACTACCTCCTGCAGCTGATGTATGAGAAGTACCTCGCCACCTTCCTTCAACAGCACAGGTGTGTGTGTGTGTGTGTGTGTGTGTGTGTGTGTGTGTTCTGCTGACTCTCTTATTTCCTTTCACTTTTCCTTTCTTACTTTCTCTTCTGTTTGTTTATTCTCTCACTCTTGTTCTGTCGCTCGCTCGCTCTCGCTCTCTCTCTCTCTCCCCTTCCCTCTCTTTCGCTTCTTCCCTCAGTTGCTCTATAATAAGAGTCTGGATGCATTCCTTCAGCAACAGAGGTTAGTGTTCTCTCTCTCTCTCTCTCTCTCTGTTAGCATATCTCTACTTCTACTTAGTTTATTGTTTTGCGTCATCTCACCATCATACAATAATATGTGTGACTGTCAATATGTTTCAATTATATTATTATGAAATCGGAGTATTAGTATATGACAACTATGCAGCAAATTATAATATAGAAAGTGCCTACCCTAATATATTTACCTATGCCATTCCATGGCAAAGATTATATGCGAGACCTTAGAGTTATAACTATACCTTACCTGATATTTTAGCTAAACTATAAATGTACTTATCTTGAGTTAAATGTGCCAACATTTAACATAGCGTATCCTCCTAAGGTATATTTAACCCGAAAAATATTATTTAACTCATTCTGGACTCAGTTACACATGACTGCAGAAGCGTAGTAAGTTACGCTCATAGCTGAATTACTCTAGACAGAATGTTTCCACCTAAATTGCAGGCTAGCTCTCGCTCGCCAAGAAAAAAACCGACACGTAAAGGGCACGAAAGGTCTCAAAATCGCCAAACTAATGGGGCGAATATCTTGAAGTTTAAGATTCCTTATATAAATTGGCCAAACCATACAGAGCAAGTCTACGTAACTGGGAGTGATTTGGATCGTCCAAATTGCCGGAGAGTTAGATTTTATATAACTTTAAGGAGCGGTTTAGCTATTCTGGACCCCCTTCTCCCTAATGTTTAGCACCATTTGTTTTGAAATTTTAAGACGTTCGCCCCAGTAGCTTGGCTATCTTTAGACCTTTTGTGCCATTTAGTTGTCGATTTTCCTGAGAGATAGCGACCATCGAACCCAGGAACTGCGGGGAGACTTAAGAGCATGCGGCTTTCGGCTTTCGGCCGGGACATTTTTCTACTGAAAAATGTACATATTTGTCTCAAAAGGGGGACTTGTGTGAATATTTTAAGGCTCTCTAGGAATACAAAAGGTAAAATCTATCTCAATTAGCACTCTGACTTCCAAAGTTTCTTCCTAAACTGAATATAATCGTCTAATGATAGCCATAAATATACTGTCAAAACGTGTCATTATCCTCAAGAGATAAATTAATTAGACCTGCATCTTTTAACTTCACTGTAAGGCTTCTTTGTACCAGGGCCCTATTAAGTTAAAGGGAGGTTTTTAGTTTACTCCCTAGACCTCCATGAAGCTTAGGAAAAATACCCCAAAACCCCCCCTCCCCCCCTCCTTTCGTTAAATGTGCATTTCTAGGTAGAATAATGTTCCTCCTAAACTACAGGCTTGCTATCGCTCACCATGAAAAAATCGACACATAAATGGCATAACAAGTCTTAGCATTGACACAAATGGGGCGAAAGTTCTTAAAATCGCCAAACTAATGAGGCGAGCACCTTAAAATTTGATAACTAATGGGGCAAAACATATATAAATAATAGTTAATTAAGTGAAAATATCCCCTTAATGGTTAAACCTGGGGCTAAACCATACCATAACATAATGTATTCATTTATTGCAGTGATGATGGCGAAAGGCTGCAAGTTGGACATTTGGATGAAGCTTCAGACTATCAACCAGTGAATAATTTCAAACCAGTGAGTCAACCAGCTGCAGAAGGGGATCCAGAAGAAGTTGTGGCACCAGAAGAACCAGCAGCAGAAGAAGTGTCAGTTGGATCAGAAGTGCCAGATGGATCAGAAGTGTCAGATGTATCAGAAGTGTCAGATGGATCAATTAGAAGACCTCGGGCAGCGTAAGGAGAACATTATTGATCTATTTGGAGTTTATTATCTGTACAGTATGGAAGCACTAAAAAGTCATGCCTCAGCTGTCATTACGTTTAGCTCGCTCGGTACTGTTTTAATGTCTGTCAGATGTTGAAGAGGGTGGGTAAGTGTTGGAACATGTTTGTATATCACACTCGAAATTAAGAAATCATGCCAAGATATTGCTGATACCAATTATTGATCAAAATATACTTGGTGCCGAGACATCACTTATTTGGCCGACTGTACATTACATAGTTTAAACTATTTTATTTGTTAACCCTTTCTGCACCGGTGACGTTATTCTTATTAGATTCTGGCAACTATTATATTATTTTATTAAGTTTAGGACCTCAAACCATTAATAGCTACATACTATTTCAATTCATCCTTTTATAGCTACCACAGATTCTTCCTAACCTGAATATTATCGTCTAATACTCGCTGGAATATGATGAAAAGGAAGTCACCGGTACTGAATGAGTTAATAAAAGCACATATATATATATATATATATATATATATATATATATATATATATATATATATATATATATATACCGGTATATATATATTTTTTTTTTTTTTTTTTTTAAATAATTCAGATTTTCAATATTTGGCCAGATTTGCGTCCTGGTTACATTATGTCAATATCCCTGTGTGTACCTAAGGATGTTTAACCCTTTCACCCGATGACGTAGTTTTCTTTCGATTCTGGATTTCATTAGCCAATTTCCCATTGCTTAATATAATCTACCTCTAGGATCAAATGGGTAAATAGTATCTCAATGAATTATCTGAGTAACATAGGGCCTCCTTAAGCTCCAGAAAATCGTCTAAAGTTAGCCTGAATAAAAGCTAAAGAGGGGGACATCATACTGAAGGGGTTAAGTCCCTAGTGGTACTCCAAGGACTACTTTACATTTATGATAGTATGGTTCAGCCTACGTGTACCCCATAACAAGACGCGGAGTCACTGCTCTCAAGGATATATATTTTATTATATATTTGTTTTCTTTTGTTTCCTCCCAAGACCTCCATCAAGCTTAAAGAAATACCCCCAAGACCCTCTTTCAAGATAAAAAGCTTGTAATGATTATGTAGCTTCGAACTAACTCAATTAGCCCCTTAAACTACCAAAGATCCTTCCTAAGCTGCATAAAATCGTCCAAATATAACTAAAATAAAATATAAAGGACGTCATCGGTACGGAGAGGGTTAAACTGTATGCATGTACAGTATACAGTATACTCAGGCACATACCCCATAACCGAGGGTGGCAGACTCGAGACAGAACCCAAACAGAAACAACAAAACATAAAAACAAAAACAATTAAACATATAAAATACGACTCACACACACCTACTGTAGGTCGCACAGGAAAAGACCGAGTGACCAAGGATCACTAGGGGCCTCCAGCACTCTCCTGGTCCCAGACCTCCTGAAGAGGTTCCGATCTCAGCAGGCAGACATGTAGCGGAACCACACCACAATGCCCGCTCACCTAGAGTTAATATGACTTGAACAATTTATAAAACTGGTTAAATTTGTTGTAATGCTTGATTCGTTTCCTCCATTATTTCAGTCGTTTCCTCCATTATTTCAGTCGTGGAAGTAGCAGTAGCAGCAGCAGCAGTAGTAGCAGTAGCAGTGGTGGCTGTTGTGGTGGTAGTAGCAGCAGCAGCAGCAGCGGCAGCAGCAGTAGTAGTGGTGGTCGTGGCGGCAGCAGTAGCAGCAGTGGTAGTGGTTCTAGTAGCAGCAGTGGCTAACAACACTACCACTTTAATAGTTCCACTTATAAAACACCATGTTCTGTCAACATATCAATCTGTTAACTTTTTTGTTCTGATATTTTTCAAGTAAGCTAATAAACTGCTTTTGACAAAATATCTTCGTTTTGTGTCACTTCCGTTAAAAATTATTATGACAGCATTTGTAGTGAAAAGGCGTCAATCTTTAAGATGCTGGTTTTTCTGACAGGCATTAATATTTAAAAACAAATTGTAGGCATTGTATTAACAACTTGATGCCAAAAGCTATAATTTTAAATAATATGAGAGTTGAAGTATCTGATGGGAAAGTCGCAACCTGGCGACAGCCTGGGAGGAAAAGTAGGCTTGCTCTGCCTAGACCAAGTTCTCTTCAAGCATCTTGTAATTATTGTGTGGTGTACTGCAATTCATTTGGGGAGATTGTAGACACTAATCGAGCAGGGCAATGTGGTATTATTGTATTGTAATGATTAATGTAGAAGTTGGTAACAAGATTGAATGATTTGGCAACACTGTAAAGTGTAAACGGACGGGAGTTGAGACAACAACAATAAAAGGTAGATGTAGCCAAACGCCTCCTGGGACTTGCTATTATACTTTGGCCTACAACCATACAACATGGTGTCAGAAGTGTATACCGAAGCTTGAAACAGTGGCTGGTAACATAGTTGAAGTGACAAGCCTGTGAATTGTGAAATATGAAGAGCTATAGTATCGTGTGTCAATAGGCCTAGGCGGCGACTACAGGCGGGAGTCCAGAGTTAGCCTACCCTACTGCAGTCTGCAAGTTTCCTGCAATCGTCATGGCACAGGCTTTCATCAAACCCCCTGACTCCCTGGAGTTCTACAGAGGTAATCCTGCACATTCCTGGGAGAAATGGAAAAGGAAATTCGCAATATATCTGCAAGCAACAGGTGCTAACAAAAATTCAGGTGAACAAAAGATAGGCCTCCTCCTGAATCATATTGGTGATCAAGCTATAGAGGTACATGCAAATTTTAAGTTCCTGAATGCAGAAGAGGAAGTCAGCTATGAGGCAGTTATCAAGAAGTATGATGAATATTTTACCAAGAGAGATCCACAGCTAATGTTGAGAGAGAAATTTTGGTTACACTTAAAAAGAGACCCAGAGAAAAGTTGTGATTCTTGGGTAAATACAGTCCGAGAACTAGCTAATGAATGTAAATTCCCTTCCGTTTTTCTTGAGCAAGCAGTAAGAGATAAAATCACATTTTCTTGTGTGGATGACCAAGCTAAACTCAGGTTATATGATGAAGGGGCTTCTCTAACATTACAAAAAGCGATTCAAATACTGTCTCTAAGAGAAGCTACAAGACAAGAGGAGTAAAAGACAGCTGAAATTGAGTATGTACAATGTCACCAGCTCCCTACAGCTAAAGGCCAGACAGCGAAGGAGACCTCACAAAGCAAACCACCAGTACGACACGGTAGGAGATGATACTATTGTAATCAAAATCACACATTTGGTAAGAAAAATTGCCCAGCAGCAGACCAGAAGTGTAGACAATGCCAGCGAGTGGGGCATTATCCTGTAGTGTGCCGTAGTCGGGGGAGGTTTAGTCAAGAAAAAGTAGGAGAAGTAGAAGATGAACGAGAAATTCAAGAAGATCAACCGGGTTCTGCTGAGCGTCGTGAGGGTTATGAATTTATTGGAGGAGTGACGCTGACTGACGCGGTTACAATTACCAGTACCGGCAGTATGGCATCTGTTCTAAGAGTAGGGAGAGACATAGGTTGGTTCATTAAACTGAGAACAGCAAGTGACAAAGAAGAGCTGGTGTGGTGTATCGATACAGGTGCACAGGTGTCAGTCATGCCAGAAAATACAAAAGTTCCTTTGGTGTTAATGAAATCTGATAAAGAACTTGTTGTAGCTGGGAATATGCGATTAGAAACTGTTGGATGTGTCGACCTTGAACTAACTCATGACCAATATGTAATACATGAAAGAGTTTATGTGGTGAGAGGAGCAACAAAACTACTACTTGGTGTCCCAGCAATACAAAATCTGAGACTTCTGCATGAAATTCCAGGTACCTACAGTATTAGAGTTGTGAGCTATGAAAAGGACAAGGTCGCCTTACATACTAAAGATGACATCATGCAGGCTTATCCAAAACTATTCAATGGCCTAGGTAAGTTGAAAGGCAACCACTCAATAATTTTGAAAGAAAATGCTGCCCCGTTTTGTCTCAGTGCCCCTAGGAGAGTACCCCTTCCTTTAGTCAAGAAAGTTGAAAAAGAGTTGGAAAGGCTGGTTGCTTCGGATGTTATTGAACCTGTTGAGGAACCTACTGACTGGTGTGCTCCCATCGTAGTTGTACCAAAGCCATCAGGAGATATACGTTTGTGTGTAGATCTGACCAAATTAAACCAAGCTGTTAAAAGAGAGATTTACACAATGCCTACAGTAGAGAGTACACTTGGATCAATTGCAGGTGGAGTAATGTATTCCAAAATTGATGCTAATTCAGGATTTCATCAGATAATGTTAGATCCAAATAGCTGCAAATTGACAACCTTTATTACTCCCTTTGGAAGGTACATGTTCAAGAGGCTTCCTTATGGAATTACATCTGCACCTGAATATTACCAGAGATGCATGAAGCAGCTTCTGAGAGGGTTGGATGGAGTTACCTGCCACATGGATGACATCTTGATAATGGGGCAGACTGAAGCAGAACATAAGGAACGTCTACAGACGGTGCTTGGGAGGCTACAGGAAGAAGGGATAACATTTGTTGTGAATCCTAGCTGGTATATGTACGGTACCGTAGTTTGAATTTCCCACGTTCACGACAGCTGGTTCCTTTTTGTTTATACGCATTACTTTATTTATCTTTGTGGATAATGTTATGTGATTTGAATAAACTGCGCTTGGCGCCACCTAACTCATTACCCACAATGCAAGGGGGTCTGCCCGCTACTAACGGCTAGATAATAAACACAGCTGTCTCACTCCACCCGTCTCTTCTTCATTACCTGCATTGACCTCTATACCTGAACTCACCATGCCCATTACTACAACAACTAAGAACATGAAACATGGTGGCAGCCTGGTGAAGGTGGAGATGAGAGGATAATCCCGAGTATGCTGTGTATTGGAAGAAATGCTGTTGTGTTGTGTTGCTGCCCTTGCCGAAACATTAAAATCTGCGAATGTTGGACCAATATGAACCTGCTGATTTCTCCTGCCCGTGAGTCAAGTTATCTTCTAGCAACTTACTGATACGTGTACCTGTGATCTACAAGTGTGGCAGGATGACTGACAACAGCTCTGCCCCTCACCAAGACCGCCGACATGCTGGTGTCAAGAATCCCCAACCCTTCTGTTTGGGAACAAATGTGGCGGAAACTGGAAGCTGTTTAAACAACGTTGGAGTATGTATGCTCTTCTTGCAAAGATACACACTGAAGAAAAGAACATTCAAGTAGCTACTTTCCTACAGTACCTAGCAGACGACGCCCTGAAGGTGTACAATGGATTCCAGTTTGACAGTGAAGAAGCTAACAGAACAGTGAAAGACATTATCGACAAATTTGACCAGTTTGCCATTGGGGAAGTTAATGTTACATAGGCTATGAGAGATTCATGTTTAATACTAGGAACCAACAAGAGGGAGAGCTTTTTGATCAATTTTATTCAGATTTGCAAACTCTTGTAAAGACATGTGATTATTGTGACTCCTGTAAAACGTCTTTGATGAAAGACAGAATTGTGTTGGGTATTCAGGACTCCAGTGTTCGTACTGAGCTACTTAAAATGAGAAATCTAACTCTGGAGATTTGTATTGATGCCTGTAAAGCTGCTGAGAGTGCCAAATCACAAACCAGAGTCCTGAACCCTCAAACTGTGAATAAAGTTAAGTCAAGACCAGGCAAATCTAACCAGGCATTTAGGTCTAACAGTGTGTCTAGAAAGTGTAAGTTTTGTGGTCTCTCACATGTATTTGCAAAGAGTAGGTGTCCAGCTTTTGGGAAAGAATGTCGGAAGTGTGGTGAAAAAGATAATTTTGCAAGCATGTGTAGTGCCAATGTTGCTGATAAATCCTCAAGGTCCAGAAAGAAAGCTGTATGCCAGGTTGCTGAGTGTGAACATGACTCCCAGAGTTCTAATTCTGATGAAGAATGGGTAAATTCTCTAGATTGCATGTCTGTGAACTCTGTAAAGCCTGCTAGTAAGGATGTTAAATGTTGCATGTTGGTGGATGATAAAGAGGTAACTTTCCAGATTGACACTGGCTCATCAGTCAATGCTCTACCAGTACAGTATGCAAGGAATGTACAGAAGACTAATAGAATTCTTACCACCTGGAACAACTCCCTTGGGTGTGTGTAGGAGAAGCATTAAGAATCCAAGGAATGGTAAGAAGTATTCTGTAGAGTTTGTCGTGTTTGAAGGAAATTTAGCCCCTCTTTTGGGACTTCGGGCTAGCAGACAAATGGGTCTAATCACGGTTAATGAAAATGCATTTGCATGTGTGGATGCTCTGAAAGTGACTGAGGCTGACTGTAAAGCTGAGATTTTGAGTGGCAGTCTAGGTACCCTGCCAGGTGTACAGACACTTTCATTAGATCCTCAGGTGCAGCCAACCATTATGCCTGATAGGAGAGTTCCTATTGCACTTAAGACTAAGCTGAAGTCTGAACTTGATCGACTAGAAACTTTAGGTGTTATTGTACCTGTTAGTGAACCAACTGAGTGGGTTAGTCAGATTGTTGTTACACCTAAGAAAAATGGTGACATTAGAATTTGTATAGACCCTAGAGAACTCAACAAAGCTTTGCTCCGAGAGCGTTATACTCTTCCTGTACTTGAGGACACACTACACGAGTTGGGCCAGTCAAAAGTTTTCTCTAAAGCTGATCTTGCCTCTGGGTACTGGCACATCAAACTTGATGAAAAATCTAGTTTCCTAACCACTTTTCAAACATGTTGTGGCAGATACCGCTGGGTCCGGCTTCCTTTTGGTTTGTCAGTATCGTCAGAAATCTTTCAAAAAAGACTGCTTAAGGCGTTACAAGGTCTATCTGGTGTAGTGTGCATAGCTGATGATGTGATCATTCATGGGAAATCTCTGGAAGAGCATGACACCAACTTGGAGCAATTCTTTAAGAGGTGTCAGGCAATGAATATAAAGCTAAATAAGGACAAGCTCACTCTGAGAACTGATAATGTCAAATTCATGGGACACTGTATAACAAAAGATGGCCTGGTAACTGATCCTGACAAAATTAGAGCTATATGTGAGTACTCGGCTCCTACAAATGTAGTGGAACTGAGACGCTTCTTAGGCATTGTTAACTATCTTGCAAGGTTTCTTCCCAATTCATCATCTGTTTTATATCCCTTACATAATCTTGTAAAGAAAGATGTTTCTTGGGTGTGGTCTGCCAGTCAACAAGAAGCTTTTGATCAAATTAAGAATATGATTACATGTAGCCCAGTACTTGCATTTTACAACCCCTGTGATGAGCTTACCCTGGAAAATGATGCTAGCGAGTATGGTCTGGGCTCTGCGCTAATGCAAAATGGGAAGCCTGTAGCTTTTGCCAGTCGATCCTTGTCTAAATCTGAAAAAAACTATGCGCAGATTGAAAAAGAAATGTTAGCCATAGTGTATGGATTGGAGAAATGTCATCACTATACATATGGGAGATCAGTTAGGGTCCTCACTGATCACAAACCACTTGTGTCCATAGTGAACAAGCCACTATCTCGTGCCCCGCGACGACTCCAATCAATGATCCTCCGCACTCAAGACTACCAGTACCTGCTGATGTACCGCCCCGGTAAAGAGATCTCTATTGCTGATGCTCTTTTGCGTGCTCCCCTACCTGACACAGGAGACGATTCCTTTTCTGTGAACAGTCTAGCCTACTCCCAATTCCGTGATTCTCGCCTCCAGGAGGTACGCCGTGCCACAGAAGAGGATTCAACTCTAAAGCGACTCAAGGTAGTTATTGTTCAAGGGTGGCTTAATGAGAAGACTCACCTTCCAGATTGCTTGGCTCCATATTTTAGCTATAGAGATGAGATGTCTGTTGAAGATGGTGTCATCTTTAGAGGTGAGAGAGTTGTAATCCCGAGCTCTATGCAGTATGAGATGATGGAGAAGGTGCATGCTGGCCATTGTGGTGTGAATTCCTGCCTACGTCGAGCGAGGGAGCTGATTTACTGGCCTAGGATGTCTTCTGAAATTCGGATGTTTGTCGAGTCCTGCGATGTCTGCGCATCCTATTCATTTAAGCAATCCCCTGAGCCTCTTTATCAACATGAAGTTCCAGAACGTCCCTGGGAGAAAGTGGCAACTGACCTATTCACCATCCAAAACCGAGACTACCTTGTGACTGTGGACTACTTTAGTCAATTCATTGAGGTGGACTATCTTTCAGAAACAACCTCGGAGGCCGTCATTACAAAACTTAAGCACCACTTTGCCCGACATGGCATACCTGACACTGTTATAAGTGATAACGGTCCACAGTTCTCATCTCATCAGTTTCAGTCATTTGCAAAGACGTGGAAGTTCTGCCACGAAACCTCAAGTCCTGGAAACCCTAAATCCAACGGTGCAGCTGAAGCCGCAGTGAAATCTGTTAAAATAATGATGAAGAAGTGCCATCGAGCCAAAGAAGATCCCTATCTTGGATTACTGAACATGCGTAATACCCCTCAAGAAGGTATGACAACTAGTTCAGCTCAACGTCTTATGGGACGTCGCACCAAAACTCTAATCCCCACTACCAGTGTCTGCCTGCATCCAAGTACTCATGCTGGGGAACGAGAACGCATGGAAAATAAAAAAGCCACAACTGCGGAATGCTACATGAATAGAAGAAGCCTCAAACCTCTGTCTATCGGGGATACCGTGCGAGTACAACCAATAAATGATCCAAAGAAGGAATGGAAGGAGGCAACTGTGGACAAACGACTGAATACCCGAAGTTATGAGGTAACAACACATGACGGAGGTACGTACAGGAGAAACCGTCTACAACTACGATCTTCAACACCGGCCAGGACACCTAGAAAGACTTGTAATAATGAAAACATAACACCCGTATGTGATGCGTCCTTGGCACCTGAGACTGTGAGTTGTGAGGACTGTATCAGATCTCCTGTAGTAGGTGACTATGTTACTAAGACGGGTAGGACAGTTAAAGCACCCACAAAGATGAACTTGTAAATATGTCATTTCTTTTTCTTTTCTCATATCTTGATCTGTAAGGAATTAAGTAATACCCGGTATTTATTTAGTTAACATTTATTCTTTCTTGTTCTTATCAAATTATGCACATAGTATATAGGATACTTGCCATTTAATTATAATGTGCCTGCAAATGTCCATGAATGTTGTTCAATGTAAGCCATCTCAGTAACACAACTATTTTATGATTTATGCTTTGTTTCTGAAGGGGGAAGATGTTACGTGATTTGAATAAACCGCGCTTGGCGCCACCTAACTCATTACCCACAATGCAAGGGGGTCTGCCCGCTACTAACGGCTAGAGAATAAACACAGCTGTCTCACTCCACCCGTCTCTTCTTCATTACCTGCATTGACCTCTATATCTGAACTCACCATGCACATTACTACAACAACTAAGAACACGAAATAGATAAGTGTTACTGTGGTTGCACCAATTATATCTTAGTTTATTTTCCTTTATTATATAATCACGGGGGACGATGTAGAACCCTTAAATATATTTATATTATTGCGATAAAAGGGAGTCTCAGTGCACTTCACACAGAGACTTCGTCCCGCTCACAACAAACCACCAGTTGCTGCCACATAACAACAGAACTTCACTGATCTTCACCTATCGACATGTCCATCACCTAACCTACACTCTTTGCATCACAGCTAAGTTCCTTTAATACTAGAAGTACTTCATATATATTACTGGGACTACCACAGATAGCCTACATATACAATCTAACACGTAAGTCCAACGCCGACCGGTATCATATTTATAGCCTAGGCCAATAATTCATCTTGCCAGGTCTAAACATTTACTTTATATCCGTTTCTCCTCTACCCCCTAGGAATAATAATCAGGATATAATTGGTGCCGTGTGACCAGGATACTGGGCCATCTGTTATATATTGATAAGAATTGGGGGGTATTAGGCCTGACTTGTCTGCCTTTGTGTAGAGCTGGGCGATCCAGTGGACAAATGTTGAGAGGCGCATATGTCCGGGATTTTCCGCTGGACCGTCCAGTGCAGTGCCCTGCTTTTTTTTTGTTAAGCAGTTCTATAGACCAGGGGCAAGGGTGGACACTGTCAGGCAGACCTCAGCCTGGGTTAGATGCGCCAGGGAGCCGGAAGGTGTTAGATAGGCTACTGGACAGAGCGCGTGCCTTCTTTGAGGAGAAGGACAGGGCCGAGGAGGAGCAGTCGACGCAATAGGCTAGATCTCAAGACTAGGACGACGGCTGTGGCTCTTCCTCCTTCAGAGGAGTCTTGATCCTTCTTTCTTTTTCTTTGTAATTTGTTAAAATTTAATATAGCCTAGCCTAGTAAAGTAAATATTGTAAAGTAGAGTAATATGACATAGGGTAATTTTCCTTTTCTTTGATCATTTGTAAACTCACAGGGGGCACGCAATCTGCATGCTTCAATTTGCTTGGTTGCTGTCGTCATCAATGAAAGTACGTTGGCCTAGGCTTAGAATAGATTAGAATAGGTTAGCCTACAGTGACGGTTAGTATTGTTGTTCCTTAACTTAAGCTTTAGTTACCGTAAACTCTTTAAGAATGGATGAGAAAATAAAGTCATTGCGGCGGTTCAGGGCCGCCAAGAAGGGAGGGATTACTAAGCTTACCTCTAATCTGTCTGAATTTATTGAACATGCTGCTACACTGCATGATGTAAAGGGTGTGAAAATAACTTTAGAAGAGGCCCTAACTGATATCAAGTCGTATAACGTAGAGTTGTATAGCTTATATTCAGATGATCAGTTAGAGGATGAGATGGTGAAAGATATGCAGTATGTTAATCAAGTAAACGGTCAGTTAGCTGAGTTAGATAGTGCTCTACAGACAACCACTACTGGTAGATCTCATGATGGTGCAGCAAGTAGGAAACAGAAGGGTATTAAGCTACCCTCCCTGAAGTTGCCAGTTTTTTATGGGGATCCAACACAGTGGGTGGGTTTCTGGGAGCTCTTTGATTGTAGTGTTCACTCCCAAACAGACTTAACTGACATTCAGAAATTTACGTATCTAAAGAGACAACTTAGTGGTGAGGCTCTACAAATTGTTAGTGGATTTAGTTTGGTCGCTGCAAGTTACGAACCAGCGGTCACTATACTGAAAAACAGTTATGGTCAAAAGGATCGCATCAAAGCAGCTCACATAGCGAAACTGTGTAATCTCCCGCATCCTAACCAGGAGGTCAGTGTTCTGAAAGATTTTTCTGCGTCATTTGAGTGTGCGTTAGAGTCATTACGCTCTATGGATGTAACAGTAAGTGAAATGTGTGCAATACTGTTGCATAATAAACTTCCTAGTGCACTCTCTGAAGTGATTAAGCGTGAATTAAAAGACAACTGGCTGGATGTGGATGAATATGTTCGTGTGTTTAAGACTGAAGTGTGCAATCTAGAAAGTAGACATAATCCACTAGAACAGTTTGGGGCGACCGCCACAGCAGCATATGCAGTGTATCAGAAACCCAATACCAAGCAGAAGTATGGATTAAGTTGTGTTTAAAGACAGGACATTTTTGGGCAAAGTGTGCAAAATACAAGAACAGTCCCGCCAAGGCCAATAGAGCAAGGCAGTTGAAATTGTGCGTCGGGTGCCTGTCATCAGAACATGGCAGCCAGGGGTGTACTAACCCTAAAATTAGGCCGTGCCGATTCTGCCAACAGAAACATTTTAATTATTTGTGTCCGACGCCACGCCTTGAACAAACTGGACAACCAGCAGCCCCTGAACCAACAGTGACCATGGCTGTGGCTTCGGGCCGTAATGCAGTGTTGTTGCCTACCATTCAGATTCCCTTGACCGACAGAAACGGTCATACCAGTAAATCTGCTCTCAGATCGCCAGTATGGCTTCCTTAAGGGTCGCTCTACTGGTGATCTTCTTTCATATCTTACTAACTCTTGGTCATCCTCCTTTCGGGACTTCGGTGAGACTTTTTCTATTGCACTAGACATATCGAAAGCCTTCGATAGAGTCTGGCATAAATCTTTAATTTCTAAACTACCCTCCTTCAGTTTCTATCCCTCCATCTGTGCCTTTGTCTCTAATTTCCTTTCCGGCCGTTCCATAGCCGCGGTTGTGGACGGCCATTGTTCACTTCCTCACCCTATAAACTCCGGTGTTCCTCAGGGCTCTGTCCTATCTCCTATTCTCTTTCTAATTTTTAGAAATGATCTCCTTAACTGTACCTTAATTCCCATCCATTCATACGCAGACGACTCAACCTTGCACTACTCCATTAGTTTTTCAGAACGCCCCAGCCAGCAATCCCTCAACGACAAACGTAATGAAGCCATAGAACTCTTAAATTCTGATCTAAATACTATTTCCAATTGGGGCAGAGAAAACCTTGTTAACTTTAATGCTTCCAAAACCCAATTTCTCCATCTATCTACCCGTCAGGATCTCCCAGCGGACTATCCCTTATTCTTCAACAATACAAAAATCAACCCTTCATCTTCTCTCAATATTCTTGGTGTCTCTTTTTCTTCTGCTCTCATTTGGAAGGACCATATTACCAGTCTTGCTAAGGCAGCCTCCCAGAAGCTGGGTGTGCTCAACCGCCTTAGGGGGTTCTTTTCCCCTGCACAGCTTCTTGCTCTGTACAGGGGCATAGTGCGCCCTTGTATTGAGTATTGTTCACATGTGTGGGGAGGTTCCTCTCACACTGCTCTCCTAGACAAAGTTGAAAGGAAGGCCTTTCGTATCATTAACTCCCGTCCACTCACCAACTCTCTGCAATCTCTCTCTCTCCACCGCAATGTTGCATCTCTCTCGCTATTCTATCGCTACTATAATAATCAGTGTTCCTCAGAGCTATCCCAGTGCATACCACCTCCTTTACGTAGGGCACGTGGTACCCGTCTTGCAGCTCAATCCCACCCCTACTCTGTGCAACTCTCCAACCCAAGAGTGAAACGTTACTCTCAAACTTTCTTCTACTCAACAGCTGAGCTCTGGAACTCTCTCCCAGAATCAGTCTTTCCCTCTTCCTATGACTTAAATTGCTTCAAACTCCGTGTGTCCAGGCATTTTGGCTCGAACGTCCCTTGATTTTGGCCCTGTCACTCTTTCAACTATGGGGGAGGCACTCGCTATAGGCAGTTATGCCTTTTGCCTCCCTCAATCACATAGAAAAAAAAAAAAAAAAAAAAAGTAAGAGCTTTGTTGGACCAATGTTCGCAGCGTACCTTCATCTTGCGCTCTGCTTTAGCAGCTTGATTACGTTAGGGTCAGTAAGGAACAGCTAAGGCTCCAGGGATTTACTGGCTCACTTGGTAGTACTGAGTATGAAATAGTAGAGTTAACCTATCATCACAGAAGAAGAGTGCGTAAATTGAGGGCCGTTGTGGTAGAGGAGTTACCAGTATACAAACCAGGGAGAGGATTAGAGATGGAGGTAAATGCTATCAAGGCTCGGGGTTACAAATTAGCCGATCCAGGTATCACTGATGGAGATATGATAGGGTTACTGATTGGGGCGGACTTTTATTACCACTTTGTACATTCAGGTTATGTCAGGGAAGGAAGTATAGTTATGTTACCCACAATTTATGGTTATGCACTGAGTGGCACTTATCAGTCAGATATAGAAGAGACCCATGTAGAGTTAGTCACTGTTCTTAAGTTAGCAGTAGACCCTTTAGTGGAGGTACAGGAAGATATTGGCAGGAATTCTCCAGAATTAAAGGATCTGACAGCTCTATGGGACTTGGACCATATTGGTATAAGTCCTAATGAGACTGGTAAGGGTGGGGAGAAAGTCTTAAATAGATTTTCTGAAACGGTACAGTATTCCGAAGTACAGGGACAGTATATAGTGGAACTGCCGTGGAGAGATAACATAGATAAATTACCTGATAACTTTAAGTTAGCCCTGGGCAGAATGAGAGGCTTGCAGTGTAAGTTTATAAAGGATCCCAACTACTGTCAACAGTATACAAAGGTTCTGGATAATCAGATAGAAAGGGGGTTTATTGAAAGGGTAGAAAACAGGAATCAAGCTGGTCATCCCATTCACTACTTAGCTCACCATGGTATTACCAAGGATAGTGTTACTACGCCTGTACGGATAGTGTTTGACTGCTAGGATGGACGAGAAGGCGTTCAGTCTGAATGACTGTCTCCATACAGGTCCATCGCTAGTGGCTGACCTCACTCAGGTGCTTCTGCGGTTTAGAGGCCATCAATTTGCCTGGGTGAGTGATATTGAGAAAGCATTTCTCATGCTGGGGTTGAGTGAGAAGGATAGTGATGCTACTAGGTTTCTGTGGCCCGTTGATCCCTTGGATGTTGCAAGTCCTTACATTGTCTACCGGTTCCGTGCAGTTCTGTTCGGGGCCACCTGTTCCCAGTTCCTCCTTAATGCTACCATTCAAAAACACCTGTCTATGATACAGGAGAACAGTGAAGTAGTTAATAAGCTAAAAAGGGGGTTGTATATTGATAACTTACAGGGGACTGGTGATGATGTAAGTGATTTGCAACAACAATGTTGGGATGCCCGTAGAATATTTTCCAGCGCTAACTTGTCTTTACGTGAGTGGGTCACAAATAATGAGAGTTTGCGGGAACTGTTGCACCTGAAGGGTATAACTTCCGCCAAACAAGATGGGGTTAAGGTGCTTGACGTTGAGTGGCTAACTGATAAGGATATGTTACAGGTTAATTGCCGCAGAAGTAGCCCTGCATTGGTTACAAAACGCGACTAAGGCTAACCGCGAGTGTTTTCGATCCTCTAGGAGTGTTGCTACCGGTAACCATCCGGGCGCGGAGGTTCGTACAGCACTTGTGGAGATTAGAGTGTGGGTGGGATGTCCCCATTCCAGATGACATGAGAGCTAACTGGCAGGGTATTTATAACGATATGATAGATAGTACAGGTATCAGGTTTCCCCGTCAGGTCACTAATTCTAAGAGGGTTACGCTGCATCTATTTAGTGACGCTAGCTCAGTAGCATATGGTGTAGCGGCCTATGCGGTTGGTGATGAGGTGAGTAGGTTAGTAATGGCCAAAGCTAAGGTGGCGCTTATTAAGTCCCTCACCATACCTAAGATGGAGTTGACTGCTGTTCTTCTCGCAGCTCGTCTCGCATGTTATATATGTGAGGCCCACGAGGACGAGCTGATTATAGAGAATGTATACCTCTGGTCGGACAGCCAGATAACCCTATGCTGGTTGTCTAGTAAAAGGATTTTGCCTATATATGTTCAAAATAGAGTTGATGAGATAAAGTCATTAGTCCCCGGCGCTCATTTTCGTTATGTGTCCACAGAGGACAACCCCAGTGATCTAGTTACCAGAGGGATTTCATATGTGTCCTTAGTTGCTTCTTCGCTTTGGTGGGGAGGGCCCACATGGCTACCTCACCAAATGCTATGGCCTGATCATGGCCCAATAGGGGGCTCAATAGGAGGGGACACCACTGTGGGTTGTAACATGAGTGAAGAAGGAACCCTGTCATTGCCGGTACCGGTATGGCTCATATATTAAGTCATGGCATGCAATGGCATGGGTCCTTAGGTTTATTAACCCGGGAACTGCGGGAAGACTCTTAAGAGTTCCCCCGGCGGACTGCGGGAAGACTCTTAAGAGTAAGGGAAAAAAAAATAGATTTAAAACACCAAAAACAAAAAAAACAAAAATATTGCCCCTGGGCCATGCCAAATATCACTCCTCCACCTCCCCTCCTTCCCCACTTTCCTCCCCTCATTCAGTTATCACCTATTTTCCCTGTTATTCCCTTATTCTGTGGTATATTTTCGTGCTAACATTAGCGAGTTGCAAGCAGGGCATCGTCATCACTGTTAGCAAGCGAGTGCAAGAGAGAGAGAGTATCGATCGACAGTCTCTCTCCAGACGTGGGGAAAAGTGGTGGGAAAGGAGGTTGCCTCAGCCATACATTATGTAACTCCCGGCCTGTATCGCCAATTTTGACCATCCAAACGCTGTTTCCACTTGTTTTATTGTTGTAACAGGTTAATACCTTTATAATCAACCTATAATAGGCGCATATGGATAAGTATTAATGCTATTTATGGTAAAATAACGATGTTAGTGATGGGAACAGCTCAAATATGTCAGCACAGGAGTGTGGTTTCTCATACCCCCCATGCACACTTCAGAGGTTAAGACTCTTAAAGAGAAGACACAAGGGAATTATCAGGCAAAACCGGCATACTTGACGGTGCCGGAATTAAGAGCAGCAGAGTCAGCCATGATTAAGGTAGCTCAGAGAGAAGCTTACTCTGAGGAACACCACTATTTGTCACAAGGACAGGGCACACCAAGCAATATAGTGAAGCAGTTAGGCCTCTATATGGAGGGAGGCATGATATGCTGTAGAGGTAGGCTACACTTTTCAGCTTTACATGATAGCGCCAAGTACCCTATCCTTATCCCTAATAAACATCGTATAGCCACTCTCCTTAGTAATTACTGTCACAAAGTGTGTAACCATAGTGGTGTTAGTCAGCTTTACATGATAGCGCCAAGTACCCTATCCTTATCCCTAATAAACATCGTATAGCCACTCTCCTTAGTAATTACTGCCACAAAGTGTGTAACCATAGTGGTGTTAGTTATGTTGCAAATTACATAAGGCAAAGATGGTGGATCCCCAAGATTAGACAGGTAGTAAAGAAAGCCTATTAAGGGGATGTATCATCTGCAAGAGATTGCAAGGTACATCATACCGTGCTGTACAGGCCCCGCCATTGCCGGAGTTTAGGGTTCAGGAAGTGAGTCCTTTCCAGGTAATGGGGGTTGACTACACATGTGCCTTTCCAGTAAAAGAGTTTACAGTTTACTTACAGTTTACTGTAAGTAAACTATAATTATGTAGTCTTATTCACCTGTGCAGTTACTAGAGCGG
Source organism: Paralithodes platypus (assembly GCA_032716605.1). Taxonomy (NCBI): domain Eukaryota; kingdom Metazoa; phylum Arthropoda; class Malacostraca; order Decapoda; family Lithodidae; genus Paralithodes; species Paralithodes platypus. The sequence goes on from CM064504.1 coordinate 13,778,643, forward strand.
TCCATGTAGAGACGGTGTCTGGTTAGACACCGTCATCCTGTGAATCATTTTTGCATGCGTTCCGTAGGTTTAGTAGCAGGAGGGGTTGCCCTGAGATTGTGATGAGTGATAATGCCACCACATTTGTTAGCGGAGCCAGTACATTGCGGGAGTTGATGGATGATGCAAGGTTGAAAGGTACTCTAGCGGAATTCAAGTGCGAGTGGCGGTTTATACCGGCCAGGGCGCCATGGTTCGGTGCCATATGGGAACGGGTCATTGGCATCCTAAAGGCTGGCTTGAAGAAGGTACTGGGTCGAGCATTGGTTACCACAGAGGAACTGAATACGGTATTACTGGAGCTCGAGGCCACAGTCAATGATCGCCCGCTTGGCTGCAGCTACAGTGATCTTGAAGACCCTCTACCCATCACTCCTTCACAACTGGTTCATGGGAGGTGGATCAGAGGCTTTCCAAGGCGGGAAGTCACGGATGAAGATCTAAAGGACACGACGTGGCGTAACAACGATTCCGTCAACCAACGCTTCCAATATGTTACAAAACTCTCACATGACCTGTGGAAAAGGTGGAGCACTGATTATTTAACATCACTCAGGGAGCAACATCGTCACTTAATGGTAAAAAGAGGGATGGCATCGCCGCAAGTTGGGGACGTCGTTCTAGTACATGATGACGGCCCCCGACTTTTTTGGCGTATAGGTCGGATAATGAAACTTCTTCGTGGTCCTGACCACGAATGTGGGGTAGTTCAGGTAAGAACAGGAGCCGGTTTGACCACCAGACCGGTGGTTAAGCTATACCCACTAGAGATAGATTTAGAGGTAGTGGATGGCGACAGCAGGCCGAACTCTGATAATATCCTTCCTGCTACTGGAGCGGACCGAGGTGATACCCCTCAGAGGCCGTCACGTCGGGCTGCTTTGGGTTCCTCCCAGTTGTGGCGATCCATGATCGGGACAGGACAATTGTAAATGCTTTGTATATGGCTGGTGGCGGAGTATGTCGTGAATCCTAGCTGGTATATGTACCGTAGTTCAAATTTCCCGGGTTCACGACAGCTGGTTCCTTTTTGTTTATACGCATTACTTTATTTATCTTTGTGGATAAGTGTTACTGTGGTTGCACCAATTATATCTTAGTTTATTTTCCCTTATTATATAATCATGGGGGATGATGTAGAACCCTTAAATATATTTATATTGTTGCGATAAAAGGGAGTCTCAGTGCACTTCACACAGAGACTTCGTCCCGCTCACAACAAACCACCAGTTGCTGCCACATAACAACAGAACTTCACTGATCTTCACCTATCGACATGTCCATCACCTAACCTACACTCTTTGCATCACAGCTAAGTTCCTTTAATACTAGAAGTACTTCATAGATATTACTGGGACTACCACAGATAGCCTACATATACAATCTAACACATAAGTCCAACGCCGACCGGTATCATATTTATAGCCTAGGCCAATTCATCTTTCCAGGTCTAAACATTTACTTTATATCCGTTTCTCCTCTACCCCCTAGGAATAATAATCAGGATAACATTGAACCGGGATAAATGTGTATTCTTTGCCTCAAAGGTTGAATATTTGGGCCAAATGATTGATGGAGGAAAAATTCAGAAGGATCCAAAGAAAGTCAAAGCTATTGTGGAATATCCTGAACCTCAAGACAAAACAGAACTAAAGACTGTTTTTAGGAATGGTCAACCAGCTCATGAAGTTTTCTCCAAACCTCACAGAGCGAACTAAACCATTACGGGACTTGCTGAAGAAAGACACAGCATGGTGTTGGGGATCTGCACAAAAGACCGCTTTTCAAGAAGTTAAAGAAGACCTTTCATTAATGATTACTGTAGAAGTTGGTAACAAGATTGAATGATTTGGCAACACTGTAAACGGACGGGAGTTGAGGCAGAACAACAATAAAAGGCCCCCCTGATACTACTCTCCTTGACGCGGTTGGGGGGCTTCAGTGACTAATTTTGAGTAGTTTTTCATTCCTCATTCTATGATTTTCCCCTTCTATTCTTACTCTGTCCCATCTAAACGCCTGTGCAGTAATCTGGAGACAACCCTCCAAGCAAACTGCACATTTAAACAATAAGAAGAAGAAGAACAATAAAAGGCGGATGTAGCCAAACGCCTCCTGGGACTTTCTATTATACTTTGGCCTACAACCATACACCAGGCAATACCCAGGGGAGGCCTCATAGGCATGTGATAAGGAGTTGCTGGAACTCCTTTTTCATATATGTGCCTTCCCTCACTGTTTCTGTTTGTGTCTGACCTACACAGAGTAATCCAGCTAGCTCTCACAAACACCTACTCTTCCTATTCAGTTCACTACACTAAACAAGGTACCAAATTTCTTTAAAAAAACAAAGTGACTATCAATCTTTCATCTTTGGAGGAGACACTTGTTGCAGGCAACTTTGCCTTTGTCCCCTTCATATAAAAAAAAAATCTATCTATCTATTGCCTGATGCCGTGATTCCCGAAGGGGTGGCCACGAACGAACCGCCCCCATGCACCTCTGTCCCCAGTCAGTCGACGCCCCTCCTCCCAACCAGCACCGCCTTCATTCATATACTTCCTCACTCCATCCTTCCACCTCTCCTTCGGTGCACCTCTCCCTCTCTGACCTTCCACCTCGCTCTCGTACACCCTCTTAGTCAATTTCTCGCTTTCCATACGTTCCATATGGCCGAACCATCTTAAGTTGTTCCTTTTCACACTTTCCAGCACATCAACCTCCACACCACACCTCCTTCTTACTTCCTCATTCGTCTGTCTATCCCTCCATGTAACTCCGCACGCACTTCTCAAGTAACTCATTTCCACCGCTCTCACTCTTGGTCTGAGTCTCTTCCCGAACATCCATGCTTCGCTTCCGTAAGTCAGTGTCGGGATTACCACACTGTCATGCAAGGACTTCTTCACTTCCATACTGACCACCCTATTTCTTGTTACTGCTTTCAACGTTCCTATACCCCTCTTCCCCTGTTGCAACCTCTCCCGCACTTCCTCATTCATAGTCCCATCTTTACTCAATACACTGCCCAGATACTTAAAAGAGCTGACGATTCTCCATAGCCTGACCGTTCAACTTCACCTCACACTCTGTGACTTCACCCCTTTCGAACACCATAACCTTGCTCTTCCCCGCATTTATCTTCAAATTCCGCTTTCCGCACACTGTTCCAAACTCATTTAGCAGACCCTGCAACTCCCATTCATTATCGCTCATCAGAACTGTATCATCCGCAAACAGCAGTATAGGCAGCCTCCACTCATTTCCCTCCCTTTTCAGCGATACACCAACATCCACTGCTCTTCCTAGTATTTCTTTCATGACTCCCATCCATATATACATTAAACAACCACGGGGACATCACACACTCCTATTTCAACCCAACACTCAGGTCAAAAAACTAGCTCTGCTCATTCTCCACACATACTGCCGCCTTTGCACCCTCATACATGCTCTTCACTGCTTTCAGCAACTTGCCATCTACTCTGTATAAATTATGATATTCTAAGTAATTTCCACATACCTTCTCTATCCATTCTGTCATAGGCCTTCTCCAAGTCCATAAAGGCAACATACACCTTTTATTGCTTCTCCAGATATTTCTCCACAACACAATTCAGGGTAAAAATCTGATCTACACATCATCTTCCCTTCCTAAAACCTCCCTGCTTGTCGCCTATCCATTTCTCCGTTCTCACTCTCACTCTCTCAATCACTACCCTACTGTACACCTTCCCTACTACGCTTAAAAGACATTTACCTCGGTGGTTACCACACACTCCTCTTTCCCCTTTGCCCTTATATAGGGGGACTATTATGCCAGTCTTCCAGTCATCGGGTGCATTCCCCTTCTCCCATGCTAGTTTTCACATTTTCCATACCCATTCGATCACTATCTCACCACCATACCTCAACATTTCCCCACACACTCCATCTGTTCCTGGTGCTTTCCCCAACTTCACTCTTTTCATGGCTTCCCACACTTCTGACCTCCTGATCCCCACCTCCTCCTCCACTACTTCTCCTCTTCTCCCTCCCATACCATATCCAACAATGTTTGCTGGCTCTTCATTCCTTACATTTTAGCAACTCGTTGAAGTACTCCCTCCATCTTTCGACTCTCCCTTGCTTCTCGGCTAACATTCTCCCATTCTTATCTTTCACACCCTTACTGTTTCTTAACTTCTTTCCAGAACAGTTTCTTACACTCCCTCCATTTTACACTCAAGATTCCTTCCAAATTCCTCATCTACTCTTTTCTTACTTTCCTTCACTACTCTCTTCACCACTCTCTTTCTCTCCACGTACCTCGCTCGTTTCTGCCTCTCCAAATCTTCATTCCCTCTACTACCCAACCACTCTCTATACGCTTTCTTCTTATCTTCCACAGCTATTTTTACCTCTTCTGTCCACCATGCTGTACCTCTCACTCCCCTCCCTCTTCTCCTCACTCCACACACCTCCTCACAGGACCAATTCTCTTTCTAATTTACATCAACGACATAGATGAGGGTCTCACCTGTATAATCTCAAAATTTGCTGACGATACAAAAATTGCAAATAGCGTACTCTCAAAAGATCAAGTTGACGATATGCAACACAATCTAGATAAATTGTCACATTGGGCCCAAATTTGGCAAATGAGGTTCAATGCGGATAAATGTAAAGTACTACATATCGGATACCTAAATGAGAAAGCAAACTATTCGATGAATGGCACTCAGCTTAAGAATGTAAACAGAGAAACCGATCTGGGAGTAACAATATTGAGTAACCTAAAACCGAGTCAACAATGTTCAGAAGTTGTTAACCTAACAAGTGCGCATGGGGGTAATTGGAAACGTCCCCATGTGCTCACGTATTTGAGGTGTTTCCGTCACTAAAATATTCATTGTACCATTAATAGCATTTAATACTTTTCCATATGCGCCTATTATGGGTTGATTATAAAGGTATTAACCTGAAACAACAATAACACGAGTGAAAACAGCGTTTGGATGGTCAAAATCGGAGATATAGCCCGCGAGTTGTATAATGTATGGGTGAGGCAAGCTGCTTTCCCGCCAATTTCCCCCAAGGCCACTGAGACACAGTCGATCGATACTCTCTCTCTCGCTCTTGCATTCGCTTGCTATCAGTGATGACCACACCCTGTAACCGGATTTCTAATGTTAGCACGAAAATATACCTCAGAATAAGGGAATAACAGGGAAAATAGGTGATAACTGAAGGAGAGGAGGAAAGTGGGGAAGGAGGGGAGGTAGAGGACTGAGATTTTGCATGGCCCAGGGGCCAAAAAAAAAAAAAAAAAAAAAAATTATGTCAAAAGTTGATTTTTTTTTTCTCTGACTCTTAAGAGTCTCCCCGCAGTCCGCCGGGGGAACTCTTAAGAGTCTCCCCGTAGTTCCCGGGTTAAGAAGGCAAACAAAATAATTGGCTTTATAGGCAGGTCATTTGAGCATAAATCCAAAGACGTTATCCTAACCCTTTACAATTCCTTAGTCCGCCCTCTTCTGGAATACTGCGTTCAATCCTGGTGCCCTTATTACCAAAAAGATATAAACAAGCTAGAACGAGTTCAACGTAGAGCTACCAAAATGATACCTAGCCTAAAGAACAAACCATACGAAGAGCGTCTTAGAGAATTAAATCTATTTCCTTTAACCCAGCGCAGATTAAGAGGTGACTTAATTCAAGTGTGCAAAATCATCAAAGGCATCGACAATATGAACTGTAGTAAGTACTTCACTATCGACCAATCTAATTACACGCGGGGAAACGGTTGCAAAATTATTGGTAAATCTTTTAACTCACACGAATCTAAAAATTTCTTCTTCAATCGAGTTGTCAACTTGTGGAATGGGCTTCCCCGAGACATTATAGACTGCAGCACCGTTGATTCATTTAAACTCCGCTTAGACAAATATCTCGCATCAAACCCGCGACTGACTGCGTTTGTAAATGAATAACTTTATTTTATCCCCCCCCTCAGTTACTAACCCATCTGTCCCCTACCTTCCTAATCCTGCCACGGACATTAGTTCCAGGGCAGTAGTTCCCTTTCCAATGTTCCCTTACCCACTCTAAACCACTGTTTGGACACTTGATCCTCAGTGTTTTGGAGGACAAGCAGCCTAGAAGGGTCACTAGACCTGTTGTTGCTTGATTTCCTTTGTACTCCTTTGTACATGCTGCACAGATCTCTTCCTTAAACACCTTGCTTATCTCCTCCACTTCCACATCTTCCAGGTCGAACCCAGCTAGCCATCTTTCTACTGCTCTCCTGTACTCTTCCCTGATTTCCTCCTCCTGTAGCCTCTCCACCCTCCTCACCATTCCACCTTCCTCTCGCCTCCCTCCAGCTCTCCTCACCCACTTCTTTTGTATCCTAACCTTAGCTACTACTACATAATGATCAGACAGACCCCCTCCAATACCCCTATACACCCTAGCATCCATCACAGATTTCTTCATTCTTTCATCCACACATATATAATCAATCAGTGACTTTCGTTCCACCACTGTCTTTTCCTTCATCGTCCACACCACTTTCCATGTGTACCTGTGTATCATTCTGTGTCGGAAGAAGGTGTTGGCTATCCACAACTACCTCCCCACACACATGTCCACAAGTGCACTACCATTCCCATTCACTTCTGATGGTACCCCCTACCCTCCCACCACTCCATCAACTTTCCTATCACCCACCTTAACATTCATATCCCCAATCAGAAATATTCTTTCGTTCTTGTCAAACTTATCTAGGCACGCCTCCACATTCACCCAGAACTCTTCTATCTCTCTTACAAGTGTATCCTCTGTCGGAGCATACACACACACTATCACCCACGTTTGTATTCCTACTTTCATTCTCACCCACACAATCCTTGAACCCAAAGACCCATATTCTCTCACACGCTCCTTCCATTTGTTACTTACAAACAAACACGCACCTTCTTTCGCTGCTCCCTCACTCATTCCACACTCCCACTCTCTCACATCTGTACCCTTCCATTTGGTCTCTGTCATTCCACATACATCCAGCCTGGCATTCACTAACACTTCCAGTACCTCTTTCTCTTTTGTGCCATCATTCATGCCACTCACATTCCATGTACCTATTCTCAGAATGTCTGTAAGCTTGTCCATAGTCGGTCAGGGTTCGTCAACACAGGGTCCGTCCGCATCCGAGGCTGATTGTTCGTTTATCGTTGCTACATATTTTTTCCGGGTGGGGGTCGCAAGCCGACCGACCCAACCTCTTTAGTCGCCTCTTACGACACGCAGAAAGCACATGGGGCATATTCTAATCCCTTACCCCCAGGGTAAGATACTAGAGAGTTTTGAGTGTAACTATCAGACTCTGAAAGGTGATCATTTTGCATTGACTGTAACTGATATTAAGGAGGGGAAGGAGAGTCAGTTCAAAAGTGATGAGGAAGAGGGAGGGTCATGGACATAGGCTTTAGGTAGGAGCACAAAATGTTTCATAAGAAAATAGGAAAGTAGCATGACGACAGTTTTTTTTTATCACTTTAAGATGTTGATTGCCAGCAGGTTTTTATTGAAGTTTATAACTTCGTATATATACATATATATTAATTCTCAAATAAGCTTACACAAATATTATGAAGGTATCTTACAAAGGTATTGTACTAAGTTGCTGGAAGCGGTGAAAAACATGTATGAATGTTGGGTTAAAGCAAGGGTGTGTGTTGTTCAGTATACAAAATTATACATTATATAAATGGATGGAATCATGAAAAGAAATACAAAGGCTGTGGAGTACCCCTTGTAATGGAAGGAAATGAGTAGAAGTTACCTGAGCTACTGTTTACTGATGATACAGTTCTGATGAGGAGTGAGAGTTGCAGGGTTTGGTAAATATGTTGATTTGTGCAAGCGAGAAATGGAATCTAAAGGTCAATGTGGTAAAGAGTAAGGTTATGATATGTGAGAGGGATGCAGTCGCAGAGAGTACAGTGAGGTTAAATGGTCACTAATGGAAAATGTCAGCTCATTTAAGTACTTGGGCCGTGTGATAAGTAAAGATGGGGGTATAGTGGATAAAGTGTGAACAAGGGTACAGCATGGGATGAGAACTGAAAGCAATGACAAGGAATAGGGTGGTAAGCATGGAAGTAAAGAAGTTAAGGGTACTTCACACATACATGGTAACCGTCGTGAGCGACCGCAACTCTGAAAATCGGCGCTAATCGGCGGAAAATTAGGCCGAATTTTGCGCAAAAAATATACGTGGGACGATGGTAACAAGACAGTAAACGACAGTGCCACGACGGCCCCACGAGTGTCACGACTGCCGGCCACAACCGAGTAAGACCTGGAAAGATGGTGCCACGGTGGCAGACGACGGCGGTAGAAATGTGTCACGAGTGTATCACGATGGCGGGACGAGGACATGTTTATTATATTATCCATTTTGTTCTGTAATGATTGCTTCTATTAACCTTTATTATTGGTATCAGTTGTACTTATTACTCAATATGTTCTCTTTACCTAACGTATTGTCATGTATTGTTACAACTGATACCAATAATAAAGGTCAATAAAGCAATCATTACAGAATAAAATGGATAATGTAATGAACATATCCTCGTCCCGGAATGACCACGAATAGCCCTAGGATTACGCCACGTTTGCCCAGTCGTGGTACATCGGGACCAAGATCGTGCATGTGTGAAATACCCTTTACTCTATGATTCTGTTTTCTTAGACCTGATGATGGACGCAGTCCTAAACATTGTTACAAACAACGACACTTCCCAAGATGTTTTCATAACCCTGGTCCTAATGTTCCTGTGTAGCTGCGCTTTCCATGCAACCAGTCGATATTATATACTGTATATACGGTACTGTAAGTACAGTATATACAGTATACCTGTATATGTATGTATATATATATATATATATATATATATATATATATATATATATATATATATATATATATAAATATGCTGGAGTGTGTGAATAAATTCTGCTATTATGGCGATATGGTTTCCGCTGGAGGTGGCGCTGAAACTGGCTCCATTAATAGAGTCAGAAGTGGCTGGGGGAAGTTTAGAGAGGTATTGCCACTCCTGACCATGAGAAGACTCCCACTTCACCTTAACCCCTTCTGTACCGGCGACGTCTTTATGATATTATTCTAGCTATACAGTATTTAGAGGATTGTATGCAGTTTAAGAAGGATCTGTGGTAGTAAAAAGGGTTAAGTGAGATAATTTCAAGCCTGTTAATTGTTGGAGGCCATTTTGAAACCGAGTAAAATTGTCTAATAGTAGCAGAATAAAGTTGATATCACGTCTCCGGTACAGAAGGGGTTAAAGGGAAGGTGTATACCTTGTGTGTTAGGAATGCGATGACCTATGCCTCGGAGACGTGGCCAGTTAAAGCGAAGGATATCGATAGAATGGAACAAAATGAGAAGAGAATGGTGAGATGGATATGTGGGGTTAACCTCAGGGGGACGGGATATCGAGCGAGGAAGAGCTGGATGGTGCCCACATCTCAGCCTGGCCAGGTGGACTCTGTCCTCGCGAGGAAGGGAGGCTTCAGAAAGATGGATTTCGGGAGATCATGCTGTAATGCCTGGATTGTGGCAAAGTATCTGTAACTGCATTCGATGCTGAAATCTGCTTGAGCTATCATGCCAAGCGGAGTACTTCTCTTGGTTTAGTCGACAAAGCGCTCGCCTCCCACGTGGCGGGCCCAAGATCGAATCTCGGCCAGGCCACGCCCAAAAACATTTAGGGGCAAATTTCCCCATCAGACTCACTTAGGATGTGATTGTATAAATTGTAAATTGTAATTGTGAGTCATTGTAAAGTCGTCAAAAATAGTATGGTGCCGTTTCGAAGTTACTTCACTGGTGGCAGCTGTAAAGGGATATCTGAGAGGCTTAGTTGGGGTGCTGTACATATAGGCTAAGTAAATCCCCATGGTGTACTGGCTTGCCTTAACTGGTTGGCTACCACAGTTGCTAAGGCTAGAGCTCTCAGAAATTCTCAGGGATGATGTCCCAGTGACCTCCGGTTCGTTGGGGAGGTATGGTCCTGCACTGCCTCCTCGCCGTGGTGTGTGACCCGCCCGGCAAGTGACGGATATAAGGAATGTCGCTGGTGATCGTTGTCTCGGAGCCTTGCTGTAGTTGACACGCTCAGACTTGTGCCTCGCTTGCTTTCGCTCGCTCGGAGTCTTCGCTACCTGGACGATAATGTGATGTAATGCCTGGATTGTGGCAAAGTATCTGTAACTGCATTCGATGCTGAAATTTGCTTGAGCTATCATGCCAAGCGGAGTACTTCTCTTGGTGTAGTGGACAAAGCGCTCGCCTCCCACGTGGCGGGCCCGAGATTGAATCTTGGCCGGGCCGCGCCCAAAAACATTTGGGGCGAATTTCCGCATCAGACTCAGTTCGGATGTGATTGTAAAAATTGTAAATTGTAATTGTGTGTCATTCTAAAGTCGGCAAAAATCCGAAGTAACTTCAGTGCCTGCAGCTGTGTGTTGTCTTTGAGTAATTGGATGGAACGGCGAGAGAGAGGAGTATGGATGTGCTTCTAGAAGCTGGTTTGGGGTGGTCAGGGAGGGAGAGATGACAGTATTTGTGTGTGATATCGTATGCTGGGTGTTGTTTTGCTATTCCTTGGTGTCTGTGGGTGTGGATGGTGTTGGTTTATAGAGGCTGCAGCCAGGAATTGGGTGCCTCTCATGTCCAGGTGGTCTTTGACTTTGAGGACTTTGGCTTTGAGCTGTTTTCGCTATGTGTAACGCTGCAATCATGTTGGAGACATCTCTGAGTTACATCAGTGCTGGCCCAGACATGCTGGGCGACGGATGAATAGAAGATATATATACTACAAAACTATTACCATGCTAACGTAGTGAGAATATACTTTCAAACCAGAGTCGGTAATAAGTAAGTGCTCTGATATAGTTTCCTTTAAGTTCTTTATTTGTGTAACCCTAAGTTCGACGCTGAAATAAGTCAAGTAGTGAATAGCAAACGTTTAGAATGGTAAATTGTTGTGGTAATCAACAATTCTAAGGGACAAAGTTACACACTGTGGTCGTAATATTGATACCCTGTTAATTTCTTTTAATTTATATCAGTTAGAAGTGGGTGAATACAAATATTAATGAAAGTACCTGGATATGAAGGGTTTATGCAATAAAGTCATAGTTCCTGATAAACTGTTCCTGATTACTCCATTTCCCTAGCCATAAAAATACTGTATTATATTCAATACAACTATATAAATAATTATGAGGATTCTGCTAATTATAATGATACTAATTAAAAGATGAAAATGAAAACGATGATGAAATTGTTCGATAAATGCACACAGAACAATGTACTTAATCCTACTCACACTCACGTTTAAGTAAATTATTGTTTTAACTAGTCTACATAGATAGAAATAGGTTGGTGGATAGTGAAGTAGAAAGAGGTATAAGTAGAATAATAAGAGGTATAAAAGCTTAACAATGTAGTGAAAAACAATGGACACTTTGGGGTAAAGCGTGAGGTAGAAATAATATATAGGATATGTAGCTTTGGATCAAAATTCTGCATGATCACAATTATATCACCTACCTACCTCTCTCGCTCTCTCTCTCTCATTCGCTCTCTCTCTCTCTTTCATTCGCTCTCTCTCTCTCTCATGAAAGAATAAATATTAACCCTCTCAAGATCATAACGCATTTTGAAAGTTCATTCTAGCTCTTTTTAGTTGATTTTATACAGCTTAGGAAGGATCTGAGGGAATTATAAGGGTAAAGACTATCTCAATTAAACCGCTGACTTCCATTTATCCTTCCTAATAAAAATAAAATTGCCTAACAATAGCTAGAAAACAGAAAGGGAATACGTCATCGGATCTTCTAAGCAAAAGATTGCAAAGTTTATTAATAGAAGTGATTAAGTAGGATACACAAAAACCCATTAAGCAGATTATATTTCATTTCACCCTTGAGTGACAGTAATAAAATAAAACAATATGTGAAATTAACCCCTTGAGGATTTTTGACGCGTTTTGCCAGTTTATTTGGGCCATCATTAGACGATTTTATACAGTTTAAGAAGGACTATTAGGCATCTGAAGGATCAAAACCAACTACATTATGCCTCTGACTCCAACAGATCCTTCCTAAGCTGTATAAAATTGTCTAATAATGGCAAAAGTAAACTGCTAAAACGCGTCATGATCCTCAAGGGGTTGATCTACCGGAATGACGAACGTCAATGCCTTACGATTTGTACACAGGTAAATATGACAACTGATAAGACGTCATAATAAACGTATCTTGTGACCATCAACCCTCACAGTACGAAGCCATTGTTATTTTTACTCAAGCTATCACTAGACAATATATTTCAGCTTAGGAATTCTCTCTATAAATTACGACCACCATATATGCTCCCTTTGGCTTTTTTTTACTCATCCACCTTGACATGATGCTGGAGAATGTAATTGGCCACTGACCCGATACACTTTCCAATGTGTGAGCGTCCCCACCTACCATTCCTTTGCAAATATTATTTACTAGTCACAGATTCTTCCTAAGCTTCAAAACATTGTTTGATGATAGCCAGAACAAAACAAATAGTAAAGTTATCGTACTGATAGGGTTAATTGGAGGGAGGGGCTTCATTCATCCCTCCCTAGTGTTATTCTAAAAGATGGGAAGGGTACATTATGCCCCCTCCCTGCTTAACACTACGTACGGTCATATTCTTAATGACGTGGGAAGAGTTTTGCCAAACCCACGTCGACCAAATACTAAAGAACAGAGGGCCATTTTCTTTTACATATCTATTTTAGGGTTAGCTCCTACAAAACAAATTTGGGTATCACACATGGTTGGTAGAGCACTCGCACCCAAACCGCGAGGTCGAGGGTTCTAGTCTCAGGCCAGCCAGTGTGCTATTTGGCCGACGCCAGTGCTGTGGTGGACGGTGCGGTCTAGCAATCTGTGGTAACTGTTCACTGAAGTCCCTGATCATGAGGGACCCACCTTAGCCCAGTTATTGAGCAGGGAGTACATGGTGGTAAAAACTGCATCATCAATTTGTAGACTGTACAGTAATTCTGATTGACTATAAAATTACCAAAAGAGAAAATATTTGTTTTGGGAATTACTAAAATTATAAATATGTTTGAAAAAATGGCCCAGAGTGTTGAGTTATGAAGGTGAACTTGAGATCACCAAATACATGAAGAAAACAATATTCTTGTGCCGCTCATCAAGGCAATACATTTAATTCTTATTAGGTTTAAGAATATGACTAAGACTCTTAACCCCTTCATGACGAGCGCGCCCCTTTCAGCTTAGCCTGGCTCACATGGTCAACGATTTCATTTGGTTTGGAAAGATCCTCTGGATATCAAAGAGGTAAACCTTATACCATTTTAATACCATGGGTCCTTCCTAATCTGAATAAAATCATCTAATGATAGCCAGAATAAAATGAAGGCAGGCATCATCTCACTCAAAGAGTTAATGCACTAAGCTTAATAGCACACTGATCAACACCAAAGCATTCAATATGTGGACAGAATACTTGACGCTAACCTAATGAAACATATACACAGTCGCCTTCCATATTTCCTGAACACACTGAGGACATTTCAAAACAAAGTATACCAGTGAAGGGTTTGGAACCACACACAGAAAATAATATTCTGTCAACCAATAAATCGTTTGACTGACCAAGTTTGGATTGTCAGGAGTTACCCAACAATATGATTAACTTCCATCAAGTTGGACCATCTGTAGTCAACAATAAGATTCCCCACTGAGGGTTTCCCTCGGGGGAGCGATTGAGACAGGAAAAAGACATAGCCATCTGACGGCAGGTTAGTAGAACTGCAACTCCATCCCACTGAAATACATGGATACAAAAATCAACACCCCTTTTATGCTAAATAGCACCATTTAGTATCTGCATATCAATACTAGTTTTCCTTTACCTGACATGTTTGGGAACATTTTGGAGGCTAAACCAGTGCATATAGTAGTCTATTTAAGGAAACATCTTTGGTTATAAGAGTGACATTGGCGAAATCAGAGTTGAGCCTAGCTCAGTGCCTGGTTTGTTAACAACAAGAGTGGGATTTGAAGAGAAAAACACAAATACATTTGCTACAGCACCTTGTATGGTTTCATATGATAACTTTGTTACTCGTGATATATTTTATATACCGTAGCTTAAATTTAATTGTGATTATCCTTGTCAACGAACACAAGGAAACAGTTCCACCATCGCTGACGTTGCAAGATATTTCCAGAAATATATGACTATATCATCTATATACACAGTTTTAACTTCCGGAATATAGGTAAACATGCGAGGTAAATGAAAACAAACATCGATATGCAGTTACTAAACAGTGTAAGGCACAGTCTACCATAATAAGGGTGTTGAATTTCTACCTTATTATATTATAATTGGAGCAAGTTGCAGTTCCACTACCATACTGCCACATGGCTCTATTAACTTATCTCACATTTTATTAACCCATTCAGTACCGGTGACATATTTTCTTTTATTTTGACTAAATTTATACGATTTTATGAAGCTTAGGAAGGATATATGGTAGCAAAAAGAATTAACGGAGATAGTCTGTAGCCCTTAAATTGTCCTTTTAATTAAGTCGGTTCCAACCTGAATAAAATAGTCTAATAATTGTCAGAATATAATGAAAAGGAAGTCACCGGTACTCAAGGGGATAATACAAACTCTCTGCTTGGACTTAGTCATGTGTTCGGCAGTCATTTAAATTGCTATATTTTTTTAAAGGCGGGAGATAGCATAGCACTGGAATAACTTCATGAATACTGTTTGTGTTTTGTGTACCAGATGTCCAGGAATTACGGAATGCAATTTTATGAAAGGATATTAGGGTCAGTATATTCATGAATCTGCAGCCTAACCCCCCCCCCCCCACACACACACACACACCTCTCTCTATCTCTTCATCTTTTCCATTCACGTTCTCTTACGCTTGGGATATTATCTCTCCTAGCTTCAAGTCCTGTCCACCTCGCATGTGTGGCCAGTAAATATATGTAAATCTATGTAAATCCCTCCCTCTCTCTCTCCCCTGTGAACTTTTGTGAAGGCAGCCAATCACAACACCTGACCTAGCCCACCTTAAACATTTATTGGCTGATACAAGTGAAGCCCCTCTACTGACCCCAATACTCCTGCTCCCAACATTTGTTAACCTTGAGTAATTGCACAATGACACATTATAGACTAGATAATGGTTTATGAGGAGTTATACTGTATATGTTTTGTATACATGAGTTTGCTTTTCAAATGTTCATGTCTTAGCTTAGAGGCAGTCACATGTTTCAGTTACTATACCCTGTTCCAAATAAGTATACCAAAACTCTTGAACATTAACTTCTATAACTCACAAAGGACTAGAGTAATCGAACTAATATTTATAATTTGGGAAGGGTCAGCACGGGAATAAGTGGGAATATTTACAGCCCATTGTTCTAGCCCATTTTTAGTTAGAGAGGTTAGGGCTTACGCTTTCAAGCCTACCTATTTGGAACAGGGTATAACAGGTATTTGGAATATAGTAAGAGGGTTTGATTTTGAAATGACCCGGGTTTTTTCCAATTAATCAGAGTACTTGTTCTTAGATGTTCACAATTTAGTCTACTATTTAGAGTGAACAATTATTCCGCAATATAACAGACATGTTTCATTGTCTTGCATTATTTAGAATGCATGAGTGTTTTTATGCCACTTCTATTTTTCTTGAATCTAATATTAAGAATAAATTGAATGATTGTAAATATATGGCTAATTATGATGTGATGAGGATTGGTATGGTGCTATAATGTGTGATGTTGTGGTGCTTAATATATGTTTTGAACCACTGTGAATGCTTACTATGGAATTACTTGTTATGCTGCATGTTTTATCAATGTATTGTGAACTGATATAGTGAAACTGAATGTTGTGTGGAGATCAAATGTTACAGGATGCAGTTATGTAGAATAGTGTCCTTTTGTGTAGTAATATTGTAAACTGGGGTGATGTGTTGTGATATGTGGTGTTTTCATATGGTATATTGATGTTGTGTGGTGTGTTGTATTATTGAACCGTAGTTTTTTAATATCTTGTGGAATAGTATGTGTATTATGAGGGAAAATAGGGAATGTATTATCAGTACCAAATGTGAATTCTTAGTATTGTGCATGGTAATATGATGTGTTGTGATATGATGAGCATAGAGTTATCACATGGAATAGTGAAACTTGCTCGGTGTAGAGTAGCGAAATGCTAAATTTACTCTAATTTAATTTATATTTTTTTCCACTGGCATTTATAACACTCACTCTGCATCTTGAAAATGATCCCTTGTGACAATGTTGAAAAAGTAATGGATTTGGCACGATTGAAAGAAAAACGTGGACTGTGACTAAAATATGATGTGGTATTAATGCGCTGTGTGGCAGTGTGGTATATGCTACAGATAGACAAATACAGTATGTCACAGCTGCATTGCTTTCTTTGGAGTTAGGTCGGTAGAACTGTTTATAAAATGGAAACTATGCTAAAAGACAACCATAAAAATTTGAGTCTATAGTCTGTTAATTCCAATGTTTTCATATTAACTACTCGGTTATTACAAAGATTTTGTAGTGTACAGTATTATGTTGTTAATTATGAAAACTTGTCATAAATATTATACCGATACATAGTGCTTCCACATTGTTCCATTAAGTACTGATAAAGAAAAGGGATTAAATTTACCGTCAGCTGAAAATAAACAGACTTGCCATTTAGCAATATCAAATCAATTGCTGATCATAAAGTAACTTCACTTACTATACCAATTATACGTTTCTCTTGGCGAATAGGTATCAGTCACTGGAAAATAAATTTGACCGATATTTTAAAACTGCATCATACAGTACCAAAGTTACCGGTACTTAATAAAGTGCTATATAATAGGAAGAAAAATATTCAGAGCTTCAGTACGCTGATTGAAATTTAGGGGAACAACTTATGGCGACTGTATGTTATTCAAAGTGTACTCGAGTTTCTGTGGGTGTTTTGGGAGTGTGAGGGGAAGACAATAGCCCAGGCGGGAGGGAAGGACTGGGCGGGCTGGAGGAAATGGGCGGGCTAGTGGGCTGAGGAGGTAGCTGGGCTTCACGGTGGGTTGGGGTTAATAGAGGTGTTTCTTGTGGGTGGGTTGGAGGTTCTGTGGGTGGCTGAGAAGAAGGACTGAGAAGGGCGGAACAGGATGGTACTTCCTGTGGGTAGGATGGGGTTTCTGTGGGCACCTGGGAAGAAGGACTGAGAAGGGTGGGAGAGGGTGGTACTTTCTGTGGGTGGAATGGGGTTTCTGTGGGCGGCTGGGAGGACTGGCGGGGAAGGGCGTTATAGGGTGGTATGCTGGGTGACCTGGGTGGGCTGTTGTGGGCCTTAGTGGGCGTAGCAATAGGGGCTCTTGGGCTCCATTTGGGTTGGGTGGTGCGGTGGTGAAGGGGAGAATTGGGCGTGAATTTGTGGGGTCTAAGGGGCGGACTAGGTGGGCAGGGAAGGGTCTGGGTACTGCGGGAGTGTGAGGGTGTGGGTGAAGGGTGTGGGCATAGGGTGGGGTGGGTGTGGAGGTGGGTGGGGTGGTTTTCTGTAGAGGGACAAGATACCGGGTAGCCCCAAGAGTTGCTCCTGGTTATGCCACAATCACCTGGAAAATATAGAACATTAATAGAGAACATTAATAGAGATCAAAACAAGACATCAAAACAAGGCACATTATAAGACATCAAAACAAGACACATCATAAGACATCAAAACAAGGCACATTATTAGACATCAACACAAGACACATTATTAGACATCAAAACTAGGCACTTTATTAGACATAAAAAAAAAACACATTAGTATACATCAAAACAAAATATAAAAAGAAGACATCAAAATCAGGCACATTATTAGACATCAAAGTAAATACTCTTAACCCTTTCAGTATTCAAGGACACATTTCTGAGTAACTATGACGATATTATTCATATTAGTTTTGTTACCATTAGGCAATTTTGTTCAACATGGAGAGGATATACAGTAATCAAAGTAGTACAAATTTCTCAATTAACCCTATAATTCGTACAACATTTTCCTAAACTGAATAAAATCGTTTAATATTAGCCAGCATACAATAAATTCTGTCCTCGCATACTATACTATACTATGGCGCTCTTCCACAGTTCATTCTGGCTCTCATTAGACGATTATATTCAGTTTTGGAAGGCCCTCTAGCATTCAAAGGGGTAAAATCTATCTCAATCATCCCTCCGATCCAGACCTATGAGAGTTCCGTATGGAGCTCAGTGGTCTGGTTAATCTGCTCTACATAACTATCCCTCCGATTCTCACAATTCCTTCCTAAACTGAATAAAATTGTCTAATGTGAGCCAGAATATACTGTTAGAACAGGTCATAATCCTCAAGGGGTCAATCATAAACTAAAACACTACCTATCTTATTGCATGATTGGCCGACTTGCCTCAGCCATGAGTTTTTGTGATCTTCCCCTGTGCCTCCTCCACTCAGGGTTGTCTTCTGTAAAGACTACCTGGTGAGCAGGGTCTGCTTCAGGGAGGCAAACCACATGACCATATAGCTGAAGTTGGCGTTCATGAACCATGCAACTAATATATCTTAAATCAGTTTCTCGGAGTAGTTGCTGGTTTGAGACGTAATCATGGTAGCGATAGCCCATGATCCTGCGAAGACATTTAGTACCAAAGGAGTTGATTAGGCTCTTCAACTCGCTGTTAGGTGTCCATGTCTCACATCCATATAATAAGGCAGGGAGTACCAGCGACTTGAAGAAGCTTCGTCGTCCTTCTGCACAGGTATTGACAACACCATATACTTTTGTTAAGTGAATCCATAACTCCATATGCTAAGCCTAGGCAACGACTGACATTGTTGTCTAACTCAACACTATTATGGATCACACTACTAAGATAAGTAAATTTATCTAAAATCTCTAAATCCACACCCCATGCACGAACATATTGCACTGCATCAGCCAATAAGTCATCAAATGCTTAGACTTTGGACTTAGTACAAGAGATCTTTAAACCCGATGGCTTTGACTCCTCGTGTAATGCCACAAGGGCCAATCTGAGAACATCCAACGCCTTCGCTAGGCTCACTGCATCATCTGCAAAATCAAGATCTGTGATCTTGAAATGGCTGAAGTCTGCCCCGCAGCAACTCTGCCTGGCTATCCGGCCCAGTAACCAGTCCATACAAGTATTGAAAAGTGTAGATGCCACAACACTTCCCTGTTTCACACCTGAAGTCACAGGGAAGAAGGAGGATGCTTCCCCACCACACGTGACAGCACTCTCTGTTCCTGCATTGACTCCAGACACTCCAGACATTAGTTTATCAAAGATACGTGGTATATTATACAGAATTCGACCTCAACTTACAGCTGAGGTAATGAAAAATATATGCTATACATTGTGTTAGTCTCGGATGATATATTGTTTGTCAATATGGGGGTCTACCTGGCTGTCTTATCTGGTCAATGTATTTAGAGCTCAATATTGTTTTAAGAACTATATAATTTAAAAAAAAGTGACTCAATATTTTTTTAAGAACTATATAATTAAAAAAAAAGTGACTCAACTAACATAATATTCTCATCTCTTAAATTGTTAAAATCCAACTTCATATATAAATACTTTCTAATCATGTCCATATATAGAAATATAATGTGTGATACCATTAAACATAAATTATTTATCTTTCTGAAACATGCTCATGATAGGAGAAATACCATTAACTTGATTTGTCCTCCAGTTAGAACCACTCTATTTCGTAATTCAATTTTGTGTGTTGGACCTAAAATTACCAAACGACATAAAATATATTAGCACCTCCAGTACCTATAACATAATTATTTAAGCAAAATATTAAGGGGTATATGATTAGACTGCAAGAACTGTAAATAGTGTAATTTGTTGGACTTTTTTTTCTCTCACTTGAGTAGTGTCAGAGTGTAAACGTTTATAATGTTTGTATTGTGAACTGTATTGCCTGGCTCGAATCAGGTTTAAATAAAATAATTTCCATGTCTGCTAAAGAGCTCCGGTTCAGCAGAATATGTCGTGTTATCTTTGTGTGTTTAATCTTAAGATTAATGTACTATATTATGGCAATAAATTTTGAATTTGAAAGTAAATAATCGACGCAAGAATTTCGCGTAGCCGTAGCAGCTGCCAGAGCATCTCTCTGTGCACAGAGTCAAATACCTTCTTGAAATCAACATAAACTGTAAGAAAATTCTTCTGGAAACTCAAATCGGCGTTCCACACACACCCGGAGCACCAGTTGAATATGGGTTCTGTCAGCCCCTTTCCCTTTCCAGATAGGGTTGACCAGACCCCTTTTCCAGTCAAGAGGAATGGTACGTGTCTGCCATACAACAGTCAGGACTGCATTTAATCCATGGACCATGGACTCACCCCCAGCTTTCAGCAGTTCTCCAGGAATACCACAAGTACCAGGACTCTTCCCACCCATCATCTTAGCCACAGCCTCCCTTACCTCGGCAAGAGAGGGATGATCTTCATTAATTGGTGGATCAGGCACTAGTGGTTTGACATCCACTGGAAGAAGCTGTCTGTTGGGAGCACTGGCCATAGACAACTGCTCAAAGTACTCAGGCCAGTACTCAGCCCCACTCATCATCACTCGATGCGAGTTGGCTGTCCACCATCTGAACTGAGCTAGCCCGGGGGATAGGCTTAGAGCGGAGTTTCTTCAGGGCTCGGTAAGCAGGCCAAAGGTCATTTGCAGGGAAATATCCCTCGATCTCCTCAGCGATTCCCCTGACATACCTCTCTTTGTTTCTCCTAAGGAAGTGAGACAGGACTCTGAACTGATCAGATTTCCATCCAATCTGGCAGCACGACTCTTATTCTATTATGCCTAGCGTCTCACTCGATAGGAAACCTCTCCTAGATCTCGGTTTGACACCAATACACTCATCAGCTGCTGACAGGGTTCCATGTTTAATGCTTTCCCAGAATTCTACAGAATCCTCCAGGGAGCCAAGTGCTTCAAACCTGTTTGAGACTGCCACTGCATACTATGTTACACACTCCCCATCCTAGAGCATCTCAAGATGAAACCCTAGGGGTAATATTTTGAGATTTTTCTGGTTTTGAGTTGTAGCCTGAGTGTAGCAAAAACAAGCAAAGAACTCAGTACTCCGAAAGACCCTGAAGTTCTAGGGGGGTCCTCCAATGAGTGCTTACGAGTATGTGATCGATATCCTTGGTCACACCACCAGCATTGGAGTATCAAGTCCAGTGGTGTAGATCTGGCCTCTGAATCAGGACCCCTAAACCCTAAATCCTCAACTTCCTGGACCCAGTGAAATTCAGGAAGAGAGAACTGTTGACATTCCTGGTGCCAGAGCCATGAGTACCAACATATACCATGTGGCCAGCCCTATCTCTGCCAGTAACTGCATTGAAGTCCCCAAGGACAACGACTGTATTCCGTTGGTGGCACTGTTTAACAATAGAGTCAAGCTTGGTGTAGAACACTTCTTTCTCTTCTTACTTACTCATCTCGGTAGGAGCATACACTGCAACAATAGAAATTAAGCCCATTGAGTGCTTCATCCTCACCAGCAGTAGACGCTCATCAACAGGATTAACCCCCTCACATGCCCTATAATTCTAGCCTCTATAGCAACTGACCCTGATGTGGAGACTCTGGTGTGGAGTGTGGAGGCAAGAGTGGACATAGTGGCTGAGAGCGGGTGTGGTGGAGGGCCATGTGGGTAGTGTTGTTGTTGTTGTTGGTATGATGGAGGCAGCACGGGTGAGAGGGTGGTGGCTTTTTGGTGTTATTGTTGTTGTTAGTGCCCCCCTCCACCGTCTCCATCGCTGTACATGACCCCCTGCCGGAGTCGCTATAGGAGGCTCGTTGTACTCCGGGGGGCAAGGTTACCAAGGGGCCCTGGGGAGCGGCTGGGGGATCTGTGGATAAAGGAATTTGGGTCAGTGATAACTTTACAAATATGAAAACACTGTAGATGTTGAGTGAAAACTGCACTTTGCCGTGAATACAAAATAGTAAATCTAAGTCCACCACATTTCCGTAAATACAAAAATATATATCTAAGCCCACCACATTGCCGTGAATACAAATTGTTAAACTAAGCCACAGGCCGTAGTGCGGTTGGTAGAGCACTCGCCTGCAAACTGTGAGGTCGGTGGTTTGTGTCTTGGGCCAGCCAGAGTGTTATTGGCAGATGCCAGTGCTGTTGGTGAACGGCGCGGTCTAGCAATCTGTGGTAACTGTTCACATCTTGCACAACACTAAATAATTGACAAGGATTAACCCTTTCAGTACCGGTGACATCTTTATTATTCTATTTCAGCTACATTTGAAAGATTTTAAGAAGCTTACGAAGGATATACAGTATGGTAGCTAAAAGGATTAATGGAGATAGCCTATAGCCTTTTAAACGGTAGACGTCCTTCCTAAGCGGAATATAATCGTCCAATAGTTGCTAAAATATAATAAGATGAATAGGTTAATGAGGGGCATCTTTGGGTACATGGAGTTTCTTCTACAAAAATAAAAACAAATTAAGTTTAGGTATTTGGGTGTTCTGTTGTTCTAGACCCCCTTTTCCCTCATGTTTAACATCCATTAGTTATGAAATTTTATTACGTTCGCCCCATTAGTTTGGCGATTTCAAGACCTTTCATCCCATCTCTTTGTCAATATGAAGATCTTTCGTGCCATTTAGTTGTTGATTTTTTCCTGGCGAGTGATATCGAGCCTGTATTTTAGTAGGAACCAGCCTTTGGCCGAGATATTTCTTTACCGAAAAATGTACAAGTTTATCTCAAAGGAGGTATTATTTCAAGCTTGATAGAGATATAGGGAGCAAACTAAAACAAAATATGTGATATTAAAAAATATAATAAACCCCCATAACCCTTTCACTGCAGTTGACATACATACACATCCTGGAAATACCCTGATATTATTAGCCCATTAAAGACTATGGAGACGAGTGTGAGTGATCAGGAGCGTGGCAGGCCCCCGTCCACTCAGCGGTAGGCAAGCCTCGACACTGACTTACTCACCCCACATCTCGTAAGAAATATTCAGAATTGCCAAAGGCAATAATTGTACAGGAACATGGCTAATTTCTAGCGAATATTGCCGATGTTTGCTGTAACGCTGCAGCTGAACCATGTACAGTGGAGCCCCTATCTTCGCCACACCAGTCTTCGCTGTTTCAATCTTCGTGGTAGACACCAAATATCCCCAAATTCCATGCTCGTGCCAAAAGCTTCAATCTTGGCACAAAAATCACAGTTGAAACCCGAAAAAAAGAGCAAAAATAATGAAAAACTCAATATCAAACTAAAAAACATAAACAAAAACAAATATAAAAGTTAACTGAACTACAAGAATCTGCCATTGTCAAGGTGTTTGCCACTTAGAGACGAAATCTGAGTGAATCCGAAATCCGAGCGTTACTTGCTTAAATTGGTGCAGCCATCTTTTTATGACGTCAACACTAGCCAGACGCTCACAATCCACTCGCCATTGTGTTAAAAAACCCGCTGTTTAGAAGCTTTTTGTGCCCGAACCTCTTATCTCTCGCGTTTATTATTGCCTCTAGTACATCTGGTGATAGGGATGGTGGGCCTGGTGGTAGCAGTAAAGGAAATTAATGCCCGGGACCTTTAAAACAAAGTAAAAGCCAGTCAAGCTTGCCTACCATGTCGGACGAAAGCCGCGGAAATTGACAATGAATTAGGCTAGGCTATATATGACAATGATTTAAAATAAAGTCTGTGTGGTAAGTAATCTTCTTATAATATGTATTTATTAGTATTCTCCTCATAATATGTATATATTGGATGCATTTGGGGGAAAATGGGTACTTGAGGAGTGACTATTTGGACAAATTTGGAACCAATTACCATTTTTCCCATAAGAACAATGCCCCAATTTTCGCAGGTTTTTTCCGGCACCAATTAGCCGCGAAGATCGGTGCTCCACTGTAAGCTACAGAGCTCGTTTTGGTGTCATTTGAAAGCTATTTTCTTATTTTTTTGCTGCAAGCATTTTAGTTTAATTCAGGTACTTGTTAAAGCAATCAGGAGTGCCTGAATGAGCTCTAATATTATATAGCGCAAAATATCCCACACGGATAGGGTTAAAAACTAAACTCTCTCTTTGCTGACCAATCTCGATCTCTGGCGGTGGCGTGTGCTGTATGTGCTGCTGGGTGTGCTGACGGGAGAGCTTGCGGGGCTTGAGGAGGGAGGTGAGGTGCTGACTCCAGGTACTGGCGTCCTCCAGCCGCCGGGAAAATCTCCGGCCCACCATCCCCACTCGGCACAAACGCCAGACGCGTGACCGAAACACCTGGGAAATGAGAAAATAGTGAAAAGAAGCAAAATTAGGAGATATTGGAATAAAGCTAATTGAATAGGAAGTGAAAACAAGGAAAATGAGGAGATAGAAAACAATATGAAATGAAAATGAGGAGATGGTGGGAAAACAAAGCAATATGAGGAGATAGTAGATACAAAATAAAAATATATATCAAAAATTGCAATCTTGTCGTTAGGACCTTGGCCAACTGTACCTATAACCGGAAAAGAGATTGACAATATTTTCAACTGTAACGTAGATATGTAAACTAGTCCAAATTCCTAAAGCGATCAAGTTTCAATCGCACTTCCCCTCTTTTGCATCACAAACTATCTGTTTAGACAGCAGTTGTATGTCAAAGAGAGAGGGACATATACTAACAAATACATATAAAAAGTATGGTACTGAAAAAGGTCATATCCATTATGGGAATTTCCATCTTAACATGTCCTTAACAGTTAGGTACAGTATATTAGCAGGAATACTACCAATCTAATATATGGATAGTGAGGAAACTCACTATGAATATACCCAATGATGTTATAATATAATATAATTGGGTATATTCATAGTGAGCTTCCTCACTATCCATATATTAGATTGGTAGTATTCCTGCTAATATAATATGTATATGTCTACACTTTAATAAAAATAACTAAATAACTACATGAATAAAAGAGAGAGAGAGAGAGAGAGAGAGAGAGAGAGAGAGAGAGAGAGAGAGAGAGAGAGAGAGAGAGAGAGAGAGAGAGAGAGAGAGAGAGAGAGAGAGAGAGAGAGAGAGAGAGCGAGAGCGAGAGAGAGATTGATTTGATTTTGCCCCGAGGGGCGAGTTTATTGAGCAGCGCCCCCCATCCTGTGAGGGGACAACCACTAGTAAGGCGATACATACTGCTCAAAGAGCCATTATTCCACTGAAACAACAGCATCGTCGTCTGGTTACATTCATATTTGTGTTTATAAGTCAGGTTGGCATTGTTCAGATGCGTTATTATAGTTTCCTCATTTAATTGTCACATGGTCTGTATATACGAATTTCATTTAAAAAAAAAAAAAAAAAAAAAAAAAAAAAGCAAGCAAGCAAGCAAGCTTGTAGTGACTGAATTATTAATTGACAGGTTGTAAATAATAGCACTACAGAACTAGTGCAATCGTATGAGGAGACTATTCATATTTTCATTACATCAATGATTATTGAGATCATAGCTGAATACAATTATTACAAAAATAGGCAATGGTATAAATCAACATAATACATAATTTAATACAGGCGGACATAATCATGATCCGGTTCGTTGTGCACTGGGAGCTAAGGTGTCTTGAGATCGCCTCGTACCCATACACAACGAACGTTGAGAGAGAGAGAGAGAGAGAGAGAGAGAGAGAGAATCATCGGGTATATATTGACCTACAGTACTGGAGGGTGGTTAGTATATGCCCGATGATTCTCTCTCATTCTCTCTCTCTCTCTCTTTTATTCATGTAGTTATTTAGTTATTTGTATTAAAGTGTAGACACATACAATAGCTAGACTAAACGTGAATCAACCTTTTTCTATTTATTTGTTATATTATTTATTTAATTGTTTAAGTGTAGACATAATTATGCAATAGCTACACTAAACGTGAATCAACCTCTTCTTATTTATTTTTTAATTTTATATTTGTTGTTTTATTTTAAGTGTAGACATACGCAAAGGCCAGACTGTGAATCAACCTTATATTTCATATTTTATTAATTCATATATTATTATGATGATTATTATTATTTTTTTGTTAAGTGTAGACATATTCAAAGGCCAGAAATAAACGTGAGTCAAACCCTTACTCACCACCCTACAGATGATATAGGCCCATGGGTCGAAGATCTGGTTGAGTGAGACCATCCTTATAGCCACCAGCTCCTTCATGTGGTCCGCATCCTCCAGGTGGGGTGGCCAGGTGGGGTTGATCACCAGGATGGTCTGGGGTGGGGGGAGAGGGAGAGATACAGTCACTTATAAAAATTCCTGGACCCCTTGTATATTTCCCTATGCTATCATAAGTCTCTTAATTGATTTTTTGATGGAAGTTGTTTTTCAATAAATAGTATATACCGTAGTTTTGTAGTTGATGTATAGAAAATTATATGTATAAATTCGTTACCAGAGATATACTGTACTTCCATAATTAGAAATAAGTGAGGTCCACGACTTTTTATGAGTGACTGTACACTGGTCGGTTTAGGTGGCAGAGTTTATTTATTTATTTATTCAATATTCTTTTAGTTTCCTCACTAGACCTCAATCAAGCTTTAATAAATACCCCCAAGACCAACTTTCAAGATAAATTTGTATATTTTTCGGTCGATTCCTCCTAAATTACAGGCTCGCTATCGCTCAACAGTAAAATATCGACACCTAAATAGCACAATAGGTCTTAAAATTGCCAAACTAAAGGAGAGATTGTCTTAAAATGTCAAAATTTATGGGGCTCAAAATAAGGGAGAAGGTGGTCCAGAAAAAGAAATAAAAAATCCCCGGGGGGATGAGCCGGTTTTCTAGACCACTTTCTCCCTCATATTTAGCCCCATTAGTTTTCAGATGTTAAGATGTTTGCCCCATTAGTTAGTTGATTTTAAGACCTTTCGCCCCATTTCTTCGTCAATACTTAGACCTTTCATGCTATTTAGGTGTCGATTTTTTCCCTGGCGAACGATAGTGAGCGTGTAATGTTGGAAGAACCGGCCTTCGGCCGGAAATTTTTTCCACCGAAAAATATACAAATTAATCTAGAAGGGGGATCTAATGGATGTGTTTTTTTTAAATTTGATGGAGATCTAGGGAGGAAACTAGAAAAATAATGAATACATGCAAAACTCGGCCAAAAAGTGAACCATCCCCCCTTAAGCCTATCTGGTCCGAGGTGGATATTTTTGGTGGGGCAGCCAGGTGGGGTTGATGGTCTGGGAAGTGCAAATTTGTAGATATTTGTTCATTTATACATTTATATAATACTTATTATCTTTTATTCTAAAGATAATACTGATAACATGAGAATGTCCTTTACAAGGCTGAACATTATGTAGTGCTGGTATTTGGGATGGAATTTGCGCTGTACCTAGTATCAGTGCATTACCACAAAGTCCACCGAAACGCCAAAAAAATACCCACATTGTTCCCCGATTAACACTTACGGTGCAAGCATATTTCTGCTATTTTAGGGCTCATTCAGGCACTCCTGAATGATTAAGCAAGTGTCTAAATTAAATAAAATGTATTTAGCCAAAAATAGCTTCAAAATGACACTAGAACGAGGTACGTAGCGCGCAGGGTTCATCCGCAGCGCTACCATTGACATAGGCAAATATTCGCTAATAATGAGCAATGTCGCGTTACATTTGCCTTTGGCAGTGCTGCATATGTCTAGCTAGACATAACTGATATCCCTCAGTGCCGCAGCATTGCTGGAGAGCGGGCGGGGCCTGCCACGCTCCCGCTCACTCGCACTCGTCTCCACAAGCTTTAAGAGCCTGTAAATTGCTATAAATTGCCATAGCGTTCCAGAACGGTCCCCGCAACCATTGGGTTAAATAGCACTGTATGAATATTCCCATATTCAAAATATGCTACAGGGGGGCAATGCCTAGTGAGTTCATTGCTCAATAGGTGGCATTCTGAGAGTGAGGGTCCAAGTCTAGGGGATGAGACAGTGAAGCACTGGGGAGAGGCAACTCTTCCAGAGATGGGGCTGCTTCGAGCTGTGGGTGGGCAACCGGGCCCCGTGCATCTTGTGAAGGCAAGATAGCGGGGGCTGGTTGCATCTCAAAGTGCTTCACATGTCTCATTTCCTAGACTGGAACGAGACCTCACAGGCTTCACTGTTGAATGTACGGTTGAATGTACAGGCTCTCAGCCTATGCCCGAGAGGGAGTAGTTGGAATATTGAATGTTGTTTTTTTATTTATTCAGAGGATCTTTTACTGTATACTGTATATGAAGTATTGATACCATGTTTCATCATTGACTACTGTCCTTAGTTATATTTCCCTATCCGTTTCTTTTAGAAGGAAAGATGGGGTTAAAATGATGGAAAACATATAAATGCTTGGCGTTAAGGGGTTAAAGGTGCAGCGAATGCATACGTCTATATATTTGGCTTGACTCATTAAAACATAAGCTTTCATATATGGAAATATCAGAAGGACATCGTAGTGATACCCATTATATCTGATTTTTTTGTGTATGTGATAAATGGGTCATCTATCTAAATACATATAAATATGTTTAATGCTTGCTTGTGTCATTAAACATATAAATGAATGTTACCTCCCTGATATGAATGTTACCTCCCTGATATGAATGTTACCTCCCTGATATGAATGTTACCTCCCTGATATGAATGTTACCTCCCTGATATGAATGTTACCTCCCTGATATGAATGTTACCTCCCTGATATGAATGTTACCTCCCTGATATGAATGTTACCTCCCTGATATGAATGTTACCTCCCTGATATGAATGTTACCTCCCTGATATGAATGTTACCTCCCTGATATGAATGTTACCTCCCTGATATGAATGTTACCTCCCTGATATGAATGTTACCTCCCTGATATGAATGTTACCTCCCTGATATCGAGCAAAAGCAATGGCAAACAGCGTATATTTCTGTCTTTATTACTAAATTATTCTTTATGGAAAAAACTATATACTTTAAGCATTGTATGCAATCTACATAATTACTAATTACTATCTAAATATCTCATAATGGTGTCTCTTAACTAATAAATATGCTACCAATATTTCACCTTCATATTCTAAGGTATACAGTATATGTTCAGTAAAATAAGGTTATTCTATTTGCATTTGTTTCATTTAACATTTAATCCCTTGAAATTATAACGCATTATAGCTGTTTATTCTGGCTATCATTAGACGATTTTATACAGCAGGATCTGTTGGAATGAAATGGGTAAATACTGTACTACCTAACCCCCCTGATTTCCACATACCCTTCCTAATCTTAAGGGAACCCACTTCGTTGTATTTATCTTTCTCTCCCTCTCTCTTTGGCTTTTATCCATTCGGCCCCATTCAGCCTACTGTTTTAAGACATTTATCCCCATCCAGGTGTACATTTTTCGAAAGAAAAATGTGTCCGGCGAAGCCGGATTTCTCCATACAATGCTGGCTCGCTATCGCTCGCCAGGAAGAAATCGACACCTGGATGGGGATAAACGTTTTAAAACAGTTGGCTGAATGGGGCCGAATGGATACAAGCCAGGAAAAGAGAGAAAGATAAAAAAAAAAAAAAAAAACGGTGACCCCCCATTAATCAAATCGGCTAATAATAGTCAGAAAACAGAAGTGCGTCATTGATCCTCTTCAACACGATGACGTCTTTTTACCTTTAATGCTGCATAAAGTTAGACGATTGTACGCAGATTAAGAAGGACCTATGCTATACAGAGGGTTTATTGAGATCGTATGTAACCCCCTTGGAGTCCTGGAGGCAGATTAAGAAGGACCTATGCTATACAGAGGGTTTATTGAGATCGTATGTAACCCCCTTGGAGTCCTGGAGGTAGATTAAGAAGGACCTATGCTATACAGAGGGTTTATTGAGATCGTATGTAACCCCCCTTGGAGTCCTGGAGGCAGATTAAGAAGGACCTATGCTATACAGAGGGTTTATTGAGATCGTATGTAACCCCCTTGGAGTCCTGGAGGCAGATTAAGAAGGACCTATGCTATACAGAGGGTTTATTGAGATCGTATGTAACCCCCTTGGAGTCCTGGAGGCAGATTTCAAGCTAAAGATAATCGTTGAATGGTAACCAGAATATGATACAAATGAAGGGGTTAAAACAACTCTCAAACCTTTAAGGGGAGATGGGCCGTTTTTCGGGTCCCCTTTCTTCCTCATGTTTAGCCCCATTAGTGATCAGATTTTATGACATTCGGCCCATTAGTTTGGCGATTTTAACCCTTGTCTAGCGGGGGGTTTTGGGCTTATTTGGACATATTCAGGCCCTCCTGAATGATAAATCAAGTATCTGCATGAAAAGAAATGTATTCAGCAAAAAACTAGGCGCTAAAAGCTTCAAAATGAGACCAGAACGAGCTACGTAGCACTCGTGGTTCTCATACAATGGTACCAGTAACATGGGAGTTTAGCGTATAGCGGTATATTTTTCCAGCTACGCTCAGTACTGGCTACACTGCCGGCCTCTCGAGAACACAGGGAGGGTGAATCAGTGGGCGGCGGTAGGCCCTGGGAGTCGGACGTGTGGCCCGCTGCACTCCCGGCCATTTGCACTCTATTTTAACCCTTTAACCTAACAAGTGCGCATGGGGGTAATTGGAAACGTCCCCATGTGCTCACGTATTTGAGGTGTTTCCGTCACTAAAATATTCATTGTACCATTAATAGCATTAATACTTATCCATATGCGCCTATTATGGGTTGATTATAAAGGTATTAACCTGAAACAACAATAAAACGAGTGAAAACAGCGTTTGGATGGTCAAAATCGGAGATATAGCCCGCGAGTTGTATAATGTATGGGTGAGGCAAGCTGCTTTCCCGCCAATTTCCCCCAAGGCCACTGAGACACAGTCGATCGATACTCTCTCTCTCTCTCTCTTGCATTCGCTTGCTATCAGTGATGACCACACCCTGTAACCGGATTTCTAATGTTAGCACGAAAATATACCTCAGAATAAGGGAATAACAGGGAAAATAGGTGATAACTGAAGGAGAGGAGGAAAGTGGGGAAGGAGGGGAGGTAGAGGACTGAGATTTTGCATGGCCCAGGGGCCAAAAAAAAAAAAAAAAAAAAAAAAATTCGATGTCAAAAGTTGATTTTTTTTTTTCTCTGACCCTTAAGTCTCCCCGCAGTCCGCCGGGGGAACTCTTACGAGTCTCCCGGCAGTTCCCGGGTTAAAAGCCTTAATAATGCTCCTAACTTGCTGCAAATTGGCGCCTGGCTATAGCCGGGCGCCACCAGTTAAGGGTTAAAGATCTTTCGCCCTATTTCTTTCTCAATGTTAAGACTTTTCGTGTCATTTAGGTGTCGATTTTACCTGGCGAGCGATAGCGTGCCTGTAATTTTATGAGAAATCGGCCTTCGGCCGGGACATTTTTCTACCGAAAAATTTACAAATTTATCTTGAAAGGGGGTCTAGGGAGCTTTTTTTAAAGCTTGATGGTCTACGGAGGAAAATAAAAAGATAATAAATATATGAAATAATCGCCAAAAAATAAACCCTTCCCCTTGAAAAACAACTCTCCAACCTTTTAGGAAGCCAGAATCGATCCCTGGCAGTAAGGGCCTGGAAACATTGATAGCTTTTACCTTCCCCTCCTCCTCCGTCGTGCAGGTGGGCCCATTACCCCCTGGTCCATGGCTATTTGCCCAGACACCGATCTGATAGCACTGTTTTTAGCGCCACACCAATATATTTCAGAGAGGGAAGGCGGAAATATTTTTAAAGCTTGAGATGGTGACGGGGTTTTCGAGAATATCTTTTCATATCTAAGTTACTGTACATATACTCCAGATATATATACTTATATTTGAGTTACTGTATATAGACTGTATATATATATATATAATTTATATACTGTATATATATATATATATATATATATATATGTATATATATATATATATACTGTATATATATATATACACGATATACCGGTATATACAGTATATATATAAACCACATATACAGTATATATATAAACCAATTTTTTATTATGCTTACCCTTTTTCTAATTGGGCACGGGTAACAACTCGCGTTTTTATACCAAGAGTTTTAGCTTCTTTGATTTGTTTTCTCTCTTCTTTTCTTAATGGTAAAAGTTGTGTTCGATTAGTTTCCATTGTGCCGCGGTATTCCACCTTTCCCTGTGGCACTAGGATGCCTGTAAGCGACCGTGACTTAACAATCACCCACCACTTTCTGCTGTGTACAACTTTGTACCACGCCTTTTTGGAAATTCTCTTTCTCTGAGTATATTGCTAGTAAGTGTCAATCTACAATAGTTTAAAGCCAATTGCTACATTTCAAAATAAATTCAAGGCACAATAAAGTGCTAGATATATTTTCAATAATGTTTAATTTTCTCGTTTCTTCGAAAAAAAAAGAAAAAAAAAATATATATATATATAAAATAGAGTAAAATAGAAAATAACAATAGGAAAAGTGGGGATTGGGCCTGAGCATATACATACATACATACATATATACAGTATATATATATATATGATAGCTTCTTATTTAATTCATGTAGCGACTCTCCCTACAGATATAGGCTCTCTATCATTCCACTCGACACAGTCTGGTGGTGTTATTCTACATGACCAGCAGGCTGGCAAGTGAGGGGAGTTTTGCAACCTAGCTCGACGCACTTTAGCTTCCCAGAGTTGCAGCCTTGGTTGTCTCCTAGTTTTATGATTCTTTGTCTTGGATCGTAGATTACATAATATTATTATATTCCTACATTACAAATCTCTCTCTCTCTTACACACACACACACTCGCAAACTCTCCCTCTCTCTCTCACACACACACACACACACACACACACAATCTCTCTCTCTCTCTCTTTTTTTCCACGACTTCCATCCAGAGGTGCCCATGAGGTAGTGAACACGATGGTAAGTACAACCAGGAGGACCGCCATCTGTAGTTCATGCTCTCTCTCTATCACACACACACGCACGCACATACACACACACACACACACACACACACACATAACTTACATCCAGCGGTGCCCATGAGATAGTGAACACAATGGTCAATACAACCAAGAGGACCACCATCTGTAGTTCATGGTCAGTCTGTCCTCTTATGCCCTGACCCAGACCGGCAGGCAACTTGCGGGACAGGCGCATCCTCAGTAGCGCACCTGGGAGGGGAGAGGTAGATATACTGTAGTAGGTATCAATAGAGTAGATAGATTAGATAGACAGATACATATATAGGTAGTTCGGATAAGATGGATAGGTAGATTGGTAGATGATGATAGATAGTTAGGATAATTAATATATATATATATATATATATATATATATATATATATATATATATATATATATATATATATATATATATATATACACCGGAATATATATAGATATAGATAGATAGATCGCATAAGACACATAAATACATAGATTGGATAAGATAAATGTGTAAATAGATGGATAGATCTGATAATATAAAAAGACAGACAGACCGAGTAATTATATAAATTGATATACAGTAAATAGATCTAGATAAACATTAAATTGATATGGAGAATAATGACAAGATTTACAAAGGAAGACCCAATAAAATATATGGTAGGGAGATAAATCAGTATGGTATACAGTACAGACAGACCTTTGCAAAATGCAGCCTCAAAAATTATCAGCTGTCATAGACAAATTATATTCATGGTATCTTAGCAATATTATTATATATAATATATATATATATTATATAAATATATATATATATATATGTAGAATATATATATATAATTGGAGTGAATTGGACTAATACAATCAATGGATAGATTAAGTCTGTTTATATTGCTTACTATTGTTCTACTAAGCCTTTCAGAGTTCGAGGACGCACAAATTCATATTAGTTTGGTTATCATTAAACAATTCTCCCTACCAGGAATTCACCAGAGACCTCTGGTGGACGCTTCCGGCCAGAGCTAATGTCTATCGACATAAACAATACTCAACACCTAGGCTATGCAATGTTTATCACGATTTCTTACGATTCTGCATGTTTTTACTATATACTAGATGGCTACACTAAGTGCTTATATAGTATGGTAGTTGTGGGGGTAATGTGTCAGCTATAGAAAGTACGACATATAGCTTATAATTAAGCATGATTGATGGAGAGGGAGGGTGAAGAACTGCGGGATATCGCTATTTAAAGGGCCCAGGTCGCTTACTGTACAAAACAACGTGTCTGGCGCGGCAACTCCAAGAATTTCTGGTAGGGATGATTGTAATAATAATAGGAAGGATCTGTAGGAGCTTAAGAGTTGCGTGAGAAACTTCCTAAACTGCATATAACCGTCTAATGCTAGCCAAAATAAACTGTTAAAATGCGTCACAATCCTCAAGGGGATATAATAGCTATAACTAGAGGGGCACTCTATAGAACGTATATCACCACCTTCGCTGGCTGTTTCCATTAATAGCATAGGCCTACATTTTATTCTGGATCTAAATTGAACCACTTCTTCAATGTCGCATATCCTATCTACCAACCAAATTTCGTGAAAATCTCCCGATCACCTTCTAAATAGAATTAATTCTTGCTTGGTGCATATCATATCTGACCAACAAATTCGTGACAATCGGTGCATAAGTATATCCTAACCGCCCAACAAAATTCGTGAAAATCTCCTCCTAAATTGAAAAAAACAACACATAACAAACTTCTTCTTTGGTGCATATCCTATCTGCCCATCAAATTACTTGGAAATCGGTTCATGACTTTGCGAGATAGTTTTGTTTACAAACAGACATACATAACCTCCGTTCAACATAGTTGGTGGATGTAATAACGTTAATAGAAGTAGCTCTCTGCCAATTACAACTCTGACTTGACAATAATAGCTAGTACAGTCGCGCTAATAAGTCATGTCCCAGCTGTCATTACGTTTGGCTTGTTAAGGGGCCCCATCTCGCTTTTTATCTCTTTCTCTCCCTTTCTCTTTGACTTGTATCCATTCGGCCCTATTCAGCCTACTGTTTTAAGACGTTTACCCCCATCCAGGTGTCAATATTTTCCTGGCGAGCGGTAGCGAGCCAGCATATATATATTTTTGTTTTGACAGCAAGCTAAATTTGTACATTTTTCGATAGAAAAATGTCTCCGGCGAAGCCGGATTCCTCCATACAATGCTGGCTCGCTATCGCTCACCAGGAATAAAGCGACACCTGGATGGGGATAAACGTCTTAAAACAGTAGGCCGAATGGGGCCGAATGGATACAAGCCAGGGAAATAGAGAAAAAGAGAGAAAGATACAAAAAGCCGGTGACCCCCCTTAATTAAAATGTGTACTACCTTACACTGCAGACGGGTGTACAGTTGCCCACATAAGTTCTGTTCCTCGTCATGGTCTTATGTATCAAAGTAACGTAGTATGAATGAATTGGCCACTTGCGAGTTTCAGGCTTTAAGGAAGTTGGAGCTGTAGACATCGATATTTAGCAGAATTACCGGCTTAAATACGGTCGTAGTACATTTATAAATACACACACGGCAATTCAACATACTTTTCATCCATCAGAAACCTACTGTATAGGTTTGCATTTCTGTTTAATATCGATATTTACTACTCCAACTTCCTTATAGCCTGAAACTCGCAAGTGGTCAATTACAAGTGTACTAATCAGATGAAAGTAACCATTGCATAAGAAACTACACATGCAATTAAATTATGCGCATTATGTTTCTATGTCTAAGACCACGAAGGGGAACAGAACTTATTTGGGCAACTGTACGATTGCCTGCAGTGATGAGTGGCATAATTGTGATGAACGATTGTGGCACGCTCATGAGAGAGAGAGAGAGAGTGTGAGTGAGTGAGTAAGTGATAGAGAGAGATTGAGCGTGTGTGAAGTGAGAGAGAGAGAGCATTATCATCATTACAGACGACGATATATCAGCGACACTGATGACCCCCAAGGCAGTAGTAAAGAACCGATTATTATACTTATCACTTATTATGCATACTATTATACATATTATACTATCATACTATTATACATATTATACTATCATACTATTATACATATTATACTATCATACTATTATACATATTATACTATTATACATATTATACTATCATACTATCATACTATACTATTATACTATCATACTATTATACATATTATACTATCATACATATTATACTATTATACATATTATACTATCATACTATCATACTATTATACATATTATACTATCATACTATTATACATATACTATCATACTATTATACATATTATACTATTATACATATTATACTATCATACTATCATACTATTATACATATTATACTATCATACTATTATACATATTATACTATCATACTATTATACATATTATACTATCATACTATTATACATATTATACTATTATACATATTATACTATCATACTATTATACATATTATACTATCATACTATTATACATATTATACTATCATACTATTATACATATTATACTATCATACTATTATACATATTATACTATCATACTATTATACATATACTATCATACTATTATACATATTATACTATTATACATATTATACTATCATACTATTATACATATTATACTATCATACTATTATACATATTATACTATCATACTATACATATTATACTATCATACTATTATACATATTATACTATCATACTATTATACATATTATACTATTATACATATTATACTATCATACTATTATACATATTATACTATCATACTATTATACATATTATACTATCATACTATTATACATATTATACTATCATACTATTATACATATTATACTATCATACATATTATACTATTATACATATTATACTATCATACTATCATACATATTATACTATCATACTATTATACATTATACTATTATACATATTATACTATCATACTATTATACATATTATACTATCATACTATTATACATATTATACTATCATACTATTATACATATTATACTATCATACTATTATACATATTATACTATCATACTATTATACATATTATACTATCATACTATTATACATATTATACTATCATACTATTATACATATTATACTATCATACTATTATACATATTACTATCATACTATTATACATATTATACTATCATACTATTATACATATTATACGGATTTACCTACGAGTAGCACATTACGCACGACGATGGTGGCCATATTAGAGACTCTGATGACCCCTAAGGCAGTCGCAAAGAATCGATTATTATACTTGCTATTTATTATACATTATATTATACTTATCATACTTACTGTATACTTACTGTATACTTTCTTACCTACGACCAGCACATTACACACGACGATGGTAGCCATATTAGCGACACTGATGACCTCAAAGGCGGTAGTGAACAACCGATTATTACATATATTTATTATGCTATACTTATTATACTATCATATTTATACATTCTTACCTACAACGAACACATTACAGACGATGATGGTGGCCATATTAGCGACACTGATGACCCCCAAGGCGGTAGTAAAGAACCTATGACGGGCGGGGGTGGTGGGACACAGATGGAGGTTAGCGAAGCACCAGGTCTTGGGGTACTGCAGGAAGATCTGGCCCACATCAAACAGCGGCAACAGGGAGAACAGTGAACTCAACACCCAGATCACCAGCAGTAAGTACCTGGGGGGGAGGAGGGGAGACGGTGTTTATGTAATTATTTTAATTTGTATTATATTTGATTACATTCTATGAACATGAAGGAGACAAAAGGGAGAACTGCCTGTAACAAGTCCCCCCCCCCCCCAAGGTTGTAAAGAGTGTGCATTGTTATACCCTAGAACAGCGAGCTCAACACTAAGATCACCAACAGAAGGTACCTGGTGATGAGACGGTGTACATTATTAGTTGGTAGCCAATCCTGGGTTTTCAAAGCCCTAGCACAATATACAATCGACGAATGCACTTCAAAGGAGTACAAAGGAAATCAAGCAACAACAGATCTAGTGACCCTTCTAGGCTGCTTGTCCTCCAAAACACTGAGGATCAAGTGTCCAAACAGTGGTTTAGTGGGTAAGGGAACATTGGAAAGGGAACTACTGCCCTGCCACTAACGTGGCAGGACTAGGAAGTTAGTAGGGGACATATGGGTTAGTAACTGAGGGGAGGATAAAGTTATTCATTTACAAACGCAGTCAGTCGCGGGTTTGATGCGAGATATTTGTCTAGGCGGAATTTAAATGAATCAACGGTGCTGCAGTCTATAACGTCTCGGAAAAGCCCATTCCACA
The DNA here is from genome assembly GCA_032716605.1 of Paralithodes platypus. Taxonomy (NCBI): domain Eukaryota; kingdom Metazoa; phylum Arthropoda; class Malacostraca; order Decapoda; family Lithodidae; genus Paralithodes; species Paralithodes platypus. The sequence goes on from CM064504.1 coordinate 13,817,228, forward strand.
AGTTGACAACTCGATTGAAGAAGAAATTCTTAGATTCGTGCGAGTTAAAAGATTTACCAATAATTTTACAACCGTTTCCCCGCGTGTAATTAGATTGGTCGATAGTGAAGTACTTACTACAGTTCATATTGTCGATGCCTTTGATGATTTTGAACACTTGAATTAAGTCGCCTCTTAATCTGCGCTGGGTTAAAGGAAATAGATTTAATTCTCTAAGACGCTCTTCGTATGGTTTGTTCTTTAGGCTAGGTATCATTTTGGTAACTCTACGTTGAACTCGTTCTAGCTTGTTTATATCTTTTTGGTAATAAGGGCACCAGGATTGAACGCAGTATTCCAGAAGAGGGCGGACTAAGGAATTGTAAAGGGTTAGGATAACTTCTTTGGATTTATGCTCAAATGACCTGCCTATAAAGCCAATTATTTTGTTTGCCTTCTTAACAACTTCTGAACATTGTTGACTCGGTTTTAGGTTACTCGATATTGTTACTCCCAGATCAGTTTCTCTGTTTACATTCTTAAGCTGAGTGCCATTCATCGAATAGTTTGCTTTCTCATTTAGGTATCCGACATGTAGTACTTTACATTTATCCGCATTGCAACTCATTTGCCAAATTTGGGCCCAACATGACAATTTATCTAGATTGTGTTGCATATCGTCAACTTGTTCTTTTGAGAGTACGCTATTTGCAATTTTGTATCGTCAGCAAATTTTGAGATTGTGCAGGTGAGACCCTCATCTATGTCGTTGATGTAAATTAGAAAGAGAATTGGTCCTAGTACCGATCCCTGGGGTACCCCGCTACTTACATTGGTCCATTTAGATGCCTTACCGTTTATGACTACCCTTTGCTTTCTGTTGCTGAGCCAATTTTCTATCCATTTCAACACACCGTCTTGTATTCCATACGCTTTTAGTTTTAGCAGTAAACGTTTGTGGGGAACTTTGTCAAAGGCCTTTTGAAAATCAAGGTATATAATATCTACAGCTTTACTCTCATCGTAGAGGTTGAGGATATCGTGGAAGAAGTCTAAGAGGTTTGTTAAACAGGAACGTTTTTTACGAAAGCCGTGTTGAGTATCTTTAAGTATGTTATTTTCCTCTAAGTGATTTACGAGTCTGTCTCGTATGACCGTTTCTAGCATTTTACATACAACTGAGGTTAAGCTAATTGGACGATAGTTACTGGGTAGGGATTTGCTGCCTTTTTTGAATATCGGTGTTATGTTGGCTAGCTTCCACTGATCAGGCATAGTTCCAGACTGCAAGGATTTATTGAATAGTAATGTCAGTGGTTTGGAGAGCTCATTCTTAGCTTCCTTTAGAACTCTAGGCGAGATTGTATCAGGTCCTGGCGTTTTATTTACCTTGAGTTTATCTAAACAATTCAATACTTCTCTCTCTGTAACGGTGATATTGCTTAGAACATCTGAATTATCAATCTGAATCGGCGATGGTGTAGGGATATCACTGAGGTCTTCTGTTGTAAAAACTGATGCAAAGAAGGTATTGAGGGCATTACTCATTTGTACTTCGTCTTTGGTGTATTCTCCTTTTTCATCGACTAACGGTCCAACAGTTGAAGTAACTACTTTTTTCTTTCTGATATAACTATAGAATTCTTTCGGGTTTGTTTTACTTTGATTCGCAATATGTAACTCTAAGGTCTTTTTACTTTGCTTAATTAACTTTTTGGCTTTGCGTCGTAGCTCTACAAATTTCACCCGTTCTTCGTCATTTTGTGAGGATTTTAATCTATCATTAGCAAATTTTTTAGCAAGCAGGCAGTTTGAAATATCTTTATTCCACCATTTGGGCTTATTATTATGGCCTGGACGCCGTATTTTCGATGGTATGCAGTCTTGCACTGCTTTTAGGTAAGTGGTTTCGAATAACTTCCAAGATGTATTTATGTCGTTATTGTTAATTAAAAAGCTCCAGTCAGTTTCTTTAAACATAGCTCTAAGTTTATGGAAGTTTGCTTTCTTGAAATTAGGGACTTTTTCGATGCTACTATTTGGTTCGTTACTAGTAAAGTTTAAAGTGAAAGTTATCGTACGATGGTCGCTGTTACTGAATTCATCACCAACATTCAAATTCTCTATCAATTCTTCTTTTGTTGCAAGTACAATGTCAAGAACGTTATTACCACGGGTCGGCATTCGAACAAATTGATAAAGGCGAACTCTCTTGCAAGTTCGTATACAAGTCATGTCCGGAGTGTGAAGTAAGAGTATCGCCCCACTTGGTCACAGGTAAATTAAAGTCGCCAAAAATTACGGTATCTTGCGAGTTACTTACATCTGCAATTTGTTCGTAAATTTCTCGGTCAGTTTGCACTGATTGAGCTGGAGGTCTGTATATTAACGCAAGTATTATTTTGGTACCTTTATTATTCTTTATTAGCACAAAAGATGTGTCGACGTTCACAATTTGAGGTTTTGACACGAGGGTCGGGTTAAGACTTTCTTTGATATAAAATAAAACGCCACCTCCATTTTTATTTATTCGGCTGTTCTCAAACATTACATAACCGGGAAGTGAATACTCTGCTAAAAAGTCTCTATCTTGTGTATTGAGCCAAGATTCTGTTATGCCAATCACATCATAATTTTCTGTAAACACTAGTTCCTCTAAATCTGAAAATTTATTGCGTATGCTACGAGCGTTTGCATAGAAAACCTTTAAAGTTGCGGTTTTAGAACTCGCAGATCGTTCTTTCATCGAATTTTTGGTTCTGGTCGGATCTACATTTACATTCATGGCTGTCCTCGGTCGTTATCCCTGACGGTTTTGAATTTGGGTCGTGTTGGTGGAGCTTTATCCAAATTCGCGGTTCTTGACGGATTAGTATTTAATTCCTTTGTAGATTGCCGTCCTCGCTGTCTTCGGTCCTCCTTCCTGGTTGTCCTGTGCTGAGTCGATTTCTTCTCCGAAAATCCTTCACCGCATCGTTGAGAAGACGCCCAAAACGTGCTGCTCCCACCTGGTTCAGATGAACTCCATCATCCGAAAACAAATAGTCATCGTAGTAGAAATTGTCCCAGGTGTCGACGAATCCCACGTTCTCCTTCCTGCAGAGGTTTGCTAGACAACGATTTGTGCTGGTGGCTATGTTGTAAAATCGGCTCTCTACACCGAGCCGGGGGACGATTCCTGAGACGATGATCCTTGATGACTTCTCCTTAAACGACTTGATCAGCTGCTGGTACTTTAAAAGCAAATCTTCCGACCGGGTTCGCTGTACATCGTTGGATCCAACGTGGATGACGTACATTGTATTAGCAGGGGCCAGCTTTGATACTTCGTCAACTGCTGCAACTACTGTACGTCATCCACACCACCACCAGGGATACAAAAACGCTTCCTGGTCTTAGGTGCCCTGGCGCAAAACTCTGTGAGCTGACCACGTATCATCGAGTCTCCCACGAGCCGGACTTCTTCTATTTCCTCTTCGTCATCTGAGTCTGCGAGTATCTGGAAACGGTTTTGACACTCGGTAATCGGTATGTGTTTCCTGGTCTTGGGGCAAACGTTGTTCTATTTGTATCTTGAGTATCGGAAACATCAGCTGAAATGGCTACTGTAGGCGTTGAATTGTTGGCAGTTGACGTTGGGGCGTTGGTGGCTGCTGGAGTTGCGGTGACAATTGAAGTTTGTGGCACTCCAACATTGAGTGTTACAAACTCTTGGAGTGATTCCAGCTTCATGGTGAGGACGTTGATCTTGTTGTAGGCTTCATCTAATTTCACTGTAAAATTCTCTCGTTGCTGGCAGAGCCGGCAGACTTGAAGATCGATAGTAGCAAACATGGACTCACCAAACCTACCGGCGCAGTTCGCACAAGCGCGAGGCATGGTGACAGTCACTTTCTTCAGATCACTTCACTCACTTAAAAAAACAATTCACTCACTTTAAAACACTTCACTCACTTTAAAAACACTTCAATCACTTCAACCGAAAACAAATATGCTGAAATACGCAGAAATAGGTTATCAGGGGTGATAGCCTAACCGAAAACAAAAATGTTGAGATACGCAGAATTAGGCTTCCAGGGGCGATAGCCTAACCAAAAGTTTTTTTTTTTTTTAAATTGAAATACGCAATAATAGGCTACCAGCGTTGAATAGCCTAACCGAATATAATAAAATTTAAATTCGCAGAAATAGGCTACCAGGTGTGCTAACCTAACCTTAAACAAATATATGTATAACAGAATATGTAACTAAATATACAATTCACCAAATAGAGATTATATAAAAATAAAGTGTGACTGCACACAAGGGGTTAATATACTGTGTCAACAGATGACCCTGGTGTCACTGTAGCCTAGTAAAGCAGTAGCCTACTCTTTTTGGATAAAAAAGTGTATCAGTCAAAGGTTATTACAAGATCAAGACCCCAACCAAGCTCTCGCCGCAGCCCGGTTGTGTTATTGGCACAACATATGTAAACATTCAGTATGTAATAAGAAAATGTAAACTAGGTGAAAATGTAGTCTACATAAGCATACGCTAAGGTTCAAACGAAGGCGAGGACGATAACGTGCATAAGCTATCTGAACATAGCTTGCTCGATTCCTTCTTACATATATTCCAGCCTTAAACTGGTTTGATAGCCTGCTAATCATCATCGCCACCATTTACACATACACACAAACATACGGTCATCCTTCAGAATCACACACACACAAGTTAAGGGCATGCACAATAACCAATATATAACAAGAAATCCAGTGAACAGCAAATGAAGAAGAAACTATAAGAAGTTCAAGAATAAAACATATTAAGAGAGCGTAGAATATAAAGAAACTGTAGAGGAAAGTGAAACATATAGAAAATGGGAGGGAGGAAAGATGAGAAAATAAAGAGAAAGAGCGAGAGGACAGAATCATCTTCAAACTCTTCTATAGGGAACATCCAGGGTCTTTACTTTATAGGAGCCACACTGCACACCTGGTGGTTTATTCTGTGTACAGTATTGTAGGATATTTTTTTGTCATTTTAGTATTGTCAGGGTTCCTCGTATCAAAATTATTCGGGTGTCTAATATACTACTACCTTTAAACTCGTTACAAATATCTCCCTATACTTTATCCTGTGTGTAGCCTATAACCAAAATAATCCAAACTCTACATACAGTATAGTACCCCTTTTTTCTATGTGCATGAAGGAGACAAAAGGCAAAGCTGCCTATAACAAGTGTCCCCTCCCAAGGTTGAAAGAGTGATGGAGCCAAAATCAGGGTACGTTAGAGGAAATTTAGGTGTGTTGGAAAGAAGTGTGGTGTGTTTGTAAAGTGTTGTGAAATGAATAGGAGGAGGTGTTTATGAGAGTTAGTTGGATTACTATCCGTGAAGGTGAGGCGCAAATAGAAACAGTGGGGGAAGCCAGGCAGATGAAACAGGAGTTCCAGCAGCTCCTTATCATATGCCTATGTGACCTCCCTTGGGTACTATTATCCTCAATTGGTGCCTACAATCTCCCATTCATCTAAATTGCAGGCTCGTTATCGCTCGCCCGAAAAAAATGACTCCTGAATAATTGTGAAGTATCTTATAATCGCCAAATAAAAAAGGTGTTACGTTTTTAAATCTCCAAAGGTGTTACGTCTTAAAATCTCCGAGCTAATGGAGTGAAACAAATTATTGATTAATGGCTTAAACAGAGTCACCGATGATCATAAAGACAATCCAAAAGCTTACATAGAGGTCATCCAAATTCAAAAGATAGAAATGGTAATAATTCAGTACCAGTGACGTTACGTCCTTTTCATTATATTCTGGCAACTATTAGATTATTTGATTAAGCTTAGGCAACCCCTCTAACAATTAAAAGGCCCCTCAACTTTCTCTTCATAATTGCTGAGGGGCACAGGGCCCTGGGTGGGGCTTTGGTTTCCCGGGCGTTTCCGCACCCTCCTTAGCTCCCCGCCATGGAGTGGCTTCGGTCACCCAGGCTGTATTGTAGTCGGCGGGGAGGGTTCTGTGGGGGCACTCGATTATGGCCTTGGAATTGCTCGGGGCCTTGGGGCTGTTCGGCCAGGCAGCTTGGGGAACAACAACAACAACAATTAAAAGGATACATACTATCTCAATTAACCCCTTTAGCTATCACAGATCCTTCCTAAGCTGCATAAAATCGCCTAATAGTTGCCAGAATATGATACAAATGACGTCACCGGTACTCAATGAGTTAATGGCAGAACAATATTTATTTCACCAGGCCCCATTTTTAAACATCGATCGCATAATTGGAATAATAATGTCGCACAGCGTGATATACTGGGGAGTCCCTAATAAATCATGATAAGAAGAACACTGTTTGGTGTGAAGCTTTGTTCGTTAATATGATTTATTTTTATTTATTTTTATGGAGGAATTTGATTGATCCAGCCATTTTCAAAGTATGTATTTTTAGTTTGGCCCAGACTAAAAAAAATAAAAAATAAAACCGCCTCTCCAGGTTACCTTCGAACTAAAAATGCCCTTCAGACATCCTTTAAGCTCAATTTATACATTTTTGGTAGATAATTGCAGGGTCGTTATCGCTTGCCCGAAAAAAACAAAAATAAAGACCTAAATATGGCGAAGTGTCTTATTTTTCGCCAAATAAAAAAAAAAAATGTTAGGTCATAAAATCTCCAAGCTAATGGAGTGAAACAAGGGGTGTTCAAAAATATTTGAATTGCACCAAAAAGGGTTATACCCTATACCAAGGCCTCCTCTTCAAGTTGCTGTTAAGTGTTCATGTCTCACAACCGTATAACCACCCGACGAGAGGGAGAGCCAGTGTCTTGAAGGTCTATAATACCGTCCCTCTGCACAAATATTGACAATGCCATATATTTTTGTTGAGAGAGTCCACAACCCCATTTGGTAGGCCAATATGACGATTTACATTCTGGCCTATCCCACGACTGTTACATTCCAATAACTCAATACAACACCCCACTTTTGTCTTCTTCTTGCTTTTAACGATAACTCTTGCATTACTATTATACTGGAAGCAGTATGGGTGTGTTGCAGTATGGGTGTGTTGCAGTATGGGTGTGTTGCAGCATACCATCAGGCCTATGATGGACGAGAGTATTTAAAATATGTATATCACAAATTAACTTCCAATAATATCTCCCCTAAATATGCCAGAATTCGACATATATCTTGTGGTTACAATTCCAGTGTTATTGTCTCGCAGCAGCGCCTCCATTAGTGAATATAGCCAAGATATCAACGTACCTTCCATATATGTAAATACGGAAATAAATTGAACTGCATCATCCAACAAGTAGGCAATAAATATGGAATTTGGCCTTGATCACATTAGCGAGACACTTTTCAGCTATGCACACTGCAAAGGTCATATTCTGCATGGAATGATGGCATCCACTGCTTGAACCATAATAAAGTTGACTAACTCTGGTCGTCTTGACGAGAAGTTGACATCTAGATTATTAATAAGTTACATAAGATTAAGTCTGTCAGTCAGTAGCCAGCCGTTACTCCCACAAGGGGTAGGGAGGATCAGCAAGAGACACAAGAAGGGAAAAATAGGTGACAAGAGAAGCACACATATACTGTACAGTAACAGCTCGCCCACTAAGGACAAGCACAAAACATAATAAACTAATAATAACCTAACTAATGAAATCAGTGAAAGCAATGCATAAATGTGGTCTTCCAAGGACTCGAACCTATGATACTCACACCAAAATTCCGCACACTAAGCAAATAAATAAAATCAATTGTGAAAACTATCACTATGAAGTAGAGAACGTAGAACCATCGATTACAAGGGAATTAATATTTCTCGTCTGATTAAAATGAATAGAATACAGGCAAAAATAACAAAAAAATAAAAACATAAAATAAACAAATAAATTAAAATACAAAAATAAATATATATACTGTAATAAATCTTCCACCTTCTCCCTCCAGATGGCCGTGGACTTCATAGCTCCCCAGGACAAACACAATCACCGTCTCATCCAGTCTCGCCTCCCTACCTAGACCCCCCCCCCCCCCCCTATAGTAACAGAGATCGGCCAACCTCCGCCATCTTGGTACCACTGGTGATGATAATATGTTCCTCTCTTTATAATTAAATCTCTCAATACCCATAACACACATTCGGGAATGCTGGTACAGGATACATAGCTTGGAATGTCGATATTAATTTTACAGGATTAACCCATTCAGTGCTGGTCAAGTAATTTGTATCACATTCTGGCAAGCATTAGGCAATTTTATTCAGCTTAGGAAGGATCTATGGTAGCAAAATGGATTACTTGATATAGGCTGTAGCCTTTTAATCGTTTGAGGCCTCTTCCTAAGCTAAATAAAATCATCTAATAGTTGCCAGAATCAAATGAAAAGGATACACCGGCACTGAACGGGCTATAAATAAATAAGAGTTCGTTGTTGGGTATATGAGGTCCTAAAATGGCGTCCAAAACAAGAGATGGGCACTCTCTTAGTACAGAATATCGATGCCTAACCTCATTTTGGCCAATCTTTTTTTTCACCACACTTTTCTTCACTTTTATCCCCTTGTATTTTTCGCTTGTAAACTTTATCTAAATATTCGTGTATATATTTATTTATTTGTTTATCTATCATAATATCAGACTCTGCTTCCTTATCAACACTTATATTTATGGATGTATCTGTCATTGGCCAAATACTCATCAACCCTTTAATTTGGTGTCTGAGTGTTTCCGTCAAACTTTATCGACAACATCAAAATGACAACTAAATTCTGATAAAGCTTAAATTTTGAAGCTGCAAAACTACTTTCTGCATTATATATTATCTCTACTTTACATTATTTGTCCATTCACCTAATCAATCTCTCTCTCTCTCTCTCTCTCTCTCCTTCCTTTGTTTGCTCCAATCTCCAATCACTAGAATCCTATCTCTGTTTCTCCCCCTCCTCTATTTCTCCTCTAAAAGGCCGTGTCATACAGAGGTCGACCGCGACCCGACAGTAACCCGAAGGCAATGACTTGCACTTTTCACCCGAATTCACCCGAAGTCCCCGAATGAGACTCGTACCCCGACTATGACTAGAAAGCAATTCGAATGCTACCCGAGGAACTCTAATTCGGCTCGAATACGAGTCGATGTTATCCCGTATATTACTCGAAACTAACCAGAAGTTGAACGGAATTGAATCGACCATGAGTTGAAAGCTAATCGACGGTGACCCGAGTAGCCGATACGAACCCGAGTTAAAACCGAATCACACCCGAAGTAACCCGACTTAAAACCGAATGAAAACCGAACCCCACCCGAAGTCAGGAACCCAACCGGAATGAAACCAGAATGTAAGTCGAACGTGACTAGAATAAGTCGCTCCAACTGCCCACAGGAATGCTTCACGTGGTTCCACCCATCGGCTCGCGTTCGGGTTTGATTCGACTTGGCTTCGACTAGCCTTCGACTTATATTCTAGTCATTCGGATCACGATCGAGTAATCATCGAGTCTAATTAGGAATGTCGGGCATGCATCGAGTCATTTTCTAGTAGTATTCGGGTATCCATCCAGTCATCATCCTGAAATTCGGGTCAGCATCGAGTAACAGTTGACTTTCGAACAAGTTTATGTAGGAATTTTCCACTGAGCATCGAGTCTAATTCGGGTTACGGTCTACATCATCGGGTCTAAGTCCACTTAGGTTCGATCAATTCTGGTATGAATCGGGTTAAATTTTTTGACTCGAAAGTGACCCGAATAGGTCGAATGCGATCAGAATATGGTAGAATGTAAGCCGAATACGACTCGAATGTAAATCGAAGGTGACTCGAGGATTTTGTAACGGTTTTTTGACCCGAACGCACTCGAGGATTTCCCAAAAGTTAACGCATACACTAACTTTTGGCCGACTCACCCGAACATTCGGGTGATGACCAGAGCATGACTAGAACGACTCGAACATACCAGAATCATACCCGATGTCGCCCAATTATCGGGCCGAATACACCTAACCGCAAAATGTTTTTTTGCAAGTCATTGCCTTCCGGTTACTGTCGGGTCGCGGTCGACCTCTGTATGACGCGGCCTTAACCCTTTCTCTTCATGGGTAGATAATTTCACCAGATATCCTTTACAGAACTTTCCCACTGTATATTGTATATGTTATGCTTAGCTCTGTCAAGATCTCGATAAATAAATAAATAAATAAATACATAAAGAAATACAAACAAACAATAAACATAAATAAATAAATAAATAAATAAATATATAAATGAATATATAAATAAATATATATATATATATATATATATATATATACTGTATATATTCCAATACACTTTAATTACATCCTGCAAATGTGATAGTTAAATATATTACTGACATACGTGTAATGAGAAACATAATATACCTAAATGTAACAGTACCAAACTATTTCATTTATAATTATGTTTTGATTATAAACTAAATAAGTTCTCCCTCTCCCCCCCCCCATTATTAAATAATATATTAACTCTTTCATTATTAGGACGACATTCTTCCCATTATTCTGGCTATCAATAGACGACTCTATACAACTTAAGAAGGACCTAAGACAATAACAGTTGTCAAATATATCTCAATTATCACTTTAACTCGCACAGACCTTTTCTAAACTTAATATAATATTCAAACAGTAACCGTAATATAACGAACGAATACGACACGATTAATTAAAATAGATTAAAGTCCCCACTACATTAAACCCAGAGCCCGTCCCATAAACAACCAATGTTATCTAATATCCGACATGCCCCGGGATTTTTGCACTGGTTACCATTAGAGATCCGGTAGTAATAGAGAATGACCAACCTTTTCTTTGGTTGCCATTTTGGAGCCTTAACCATCAGACAGATATATTTATAATTTTGAACATGAATAATTTTCATCAAAGGGCCAAACAATACAGCATAATAAACTGTACCAATATTCTTGAATGTTTAATATGGGTATGGAGAATAGACTATAGAGATATAGGAGTGTCAAGAGTAGATAATATCACCACTGGCACCAAGATGGCGGAGTTTGGTCGAGCTCTGTTTCCATAGAACCTCTTGGTACCGCGTCTCTGGAGATAATTAAGGTGGCCACGGTCGGTAAAGGGGACGATTATCACTAACTGATCCGACGTTTTTTTTTGAGGGGGGGTTAAGGATTCAGATTTGTTTCCAAACACTTTCATTATTTAAGCTTTCCTTCAAGGTCCCTTAACATAATAATAATAATAATAATAATAATAATAACAATTCACCCTAACTCCTACCCACCCATGTCCCATCCATCTTATATCTCCCCACCATCCCCTCTCTCTTCTCTCATCCAGCTTATATCTCCCCACCATTCCTCTTTCTTGTATTACCTCTCCTCCAATCTATCTCTCCTCTATTCATCTATCTCTCTTCTTCCACCCATCTACAAACCACTCCTCTCACATATTACGTCTCTCTTCCTATCCATCTCTCCCACCATTCCTATATCTCTTATGATCTCTCTCCTCCCCACATTCCTCTCTCCTCCCATCCTTACCTCTCTCTTGCTATCTATCCTCCCACCATTCCTCTCTCTTATTAGCTCTCTCCTCCCATCCCTCTCACGCCACCAACCACACCGTCACCTTGTCAATCTCTTAGGTTAATTGCCTTGCTAACTTGACACCCCCTTGCCACACCCTGTCACCACTGTGTATATAGCCGCGTCACACCCAGGACAACACAATTAGGAGACTATCATAATTAAACATACATACGTACATACATACATACATACTGTAAATACACATATACTTACATTCAATGATTTACCATAGTTTTAATTACGGGGGTAGGGTTGCTTTAGTAATCGATTTATCAAATATATAGATTATTGCTTTGGTTTTCTCCCTAGACCTCCGTCAAGCTTAATAAATTATCCTCAAAATCTTCCTGCGAGATAAATTTGTATCTTTTAAGGTAGAAAAATGTCCTGGTTGAAGCCCAGTTCCTTCAAAATTACAGACTCCCTATCGCTCACGAGGAAGGAAAAAAATAGACATCTAAAGGTCTTTATACTGGTAAAGAAATAGGACGAAAGGTCTTAAAATCGACAAAATAATGGGGCGAACGTCTTCAAATCGCAAAACTAATGGGGCTAAGCATGATGGAGAAGGGGGTCCAAAAAAAGCAACTACCTACCCTTAAATTGTAATAGCTTAGGCGGGGTTGGCCTCCAGCAATTGGATTTGTACAATAATATAAAGCCATAATTAACAGTGTCCCACCGTTGGAATAGTGCTAAGACTCAACACGGTTCCCCTGCAGCCCCTATTTGCACCACACCAGCCATAATACTACTACAAGACAGTGCCTTACCAGGATTTAAGGGGGAATGAGCCGATTTTCTGGACCACTTTCTCCCTCATGTTTAGCCCCATTCGTTTTCAGATGTTAAGATGTTTGCCCCATTAGTTAGTCGATTTTAAGACCTTTCGTCCCATTTCTTCGTCAATATTTAGACCTTTCGTGCTATTTAGGTGTCGATTTTTTCCCTGGCGAACGATAGTGAGCCTGTAATGTTGGAAGAACCGGCCTTTGGCCGGATAATTTGTCTACCGAAAAAAGTACAAATTAATCTAAAGGGGGATCTAATGGATGTTTTTTTTTAATTTGATAGAGGTCTAAGGAGGAAACTAGAAAAATAATGAATACATGCACAAATCGTCCAAAAAGGGAACCATCCCCCCTTAAGGGTAAAGACCAGACGAGGAACACACTCCAGAAGAGGATGTGCTCAACATTTAATAGGGTAAATTAATAAGTTATCTTAAAAGGTCTAGATACACGTACACATGCCAGACAAGCATGCTCGTGTGAGCTTGGGTCACCCAAAGGTGGCTGTGGAAACAGAAAGGGTTATCCCCAACTGCAACACAGCAGGTATGTGGGAGTCCCTGGTTCCAGCACCACATTACCACCTCCAGGGACCATACAAGACTGTTGGGAGCACAACACTGTTCCCAACTACACGGCCGTATGTCCTTACTTACTGGCGCCCCGGGGTATGTTGTCAACCATCTTGACTTTATGCTGGAAAGTTTAACTAGTCAATGACATGAAACCCTTTTCAGCAAAGATTATTTTCTCTGGCCAATACATTGGCCACAGGATGTGAATAATGGACGTCCCCACCTACCATATAAATGAATGATGAATAACGTCCTATTATTGAAAGACATAATTTTTACTGTGTGGATAACAATCAAGTAAATTGAAAAACATGAAACCAACAAATTACTATGAGTGCACAACATACCATATTTCCTAATTTGTATTTTTCATAATAACTTTATTGATTGGGCCTTGTGAACCTTGATGAAAATCATAGGTAGTTTTCAATTTTGATAAATATTTCTTTTTCGATTTCTTTAGCTTGCCCATTGTTTTTCTTTGTATGCACAGCATGTGTATTGTGTGTGTACTTGTGAGTGAGTGAGTGTTGTTGTTGTTGTTGTTGTTCCCTAAGCTGCCTGGCCGAACAGCCCCGAGTCCCTGAGGAAGGCCATGGCCACGATCGGGCTTTCCCACAGAGCTCTCATTGAGTGTAGGTTGTGTTGTTGGCGTAAGTGGTTGTGTGAAATGCAGTCTTCTATGATGTGTTTAATGGTATGGGGTGCTGTGTTACATCCCGGGCAGGCGTCGACAACGGAGTCATCCAGTCTCTTCTGATAGCTCAGGAGAGCTGGATGGTGTCCGCATCTCAGCCTGGCCAGGTGGACTCTGTCCTCGCGAGGGAGGGAGGATTCGGAAGGATGGATTTCGGGAGGTCGTGCATGCAGCTGCGTGTTGTCTGTGAGTGAGTGGATGGATTGGCGAGAGATATGAGTATGGATGTGCTTCTGGAAGTTGGTTCGGGGTGGGCAGGGAGGGAGAGAGGACAATACTGTGTGTGATACCGTGTGCTGGGAGTTGTTTTGATATTTCTTGGTGTCTGTGTGTGTTGCCATGTAGTTTAGTGGGTGGTCTTGGTTCGTGGAGGCTGCTGCCAGGAATTGAGTGCCTCTCATGTCCAGATGGTCTTTGACTTTGAGGATTTTGGTTTCTTGATGTAGATGATCTGTGGGTGCAGTAGCTGTGCAGCCTGTAATGATCTTCAGGGCTTTGTTTTGGATAGTCTGTAAGGTCTTATGATGTGTTTCAGCTAGGTTAGAAGCCCAGGCTGGGCTTGCGTATTCCATTACTGATCTTATGTATTGTTTATATACTGTGGTGGTAGTTTCTTTGTTGTGTCCAAATTTTGTGTGAGCAAGTGACCTGAGGGCGTTAAGTCTGGGTGTCAGTTTCTTTTTAATGTTTGTGGTGTGCTGTTTGAATGTCATATGAGTATCATATGTTACTCCTAGGATTTTGGGTGTGTGTGTGTATGTGTTAGGGGTGTGTTGTTTATGGTGAGTTGAGGGATGTATTCGTGTTCACCTGTCCAGCTTGTGAGCAGGGTTGCGGTGGATTTGGCTGGGGCTAGATTCAGTCTGTTTGTAGTGCACCAGCCATGTAGTGTGTTGAGATAGGGTTGAAGGAGATCTTTTGCTCTTCTTGGGTCACGGTGTGTGCATGTGAGTGTTATGTCATCTGCATAGGAGGCTAAGTTTATTTGGGGAGTATTGGGTGTAGTTATATCGTGCATGTACAGATTGAAGAGTGCGGGCGATAGGACGGATCCCTGTGGGACTCCGTTTGGAAAGTTTCTGATTTTAGATGACTGACCGGCAAAAGATACGTGTGCACATCTGCCTGCTAGGAAGTTGGCCAGCCACCTTTTTGTGTTGTTGTGCATGTTTGTGTTGTAGATTTTGTTTGTTAGGTTGTGGCGGGGGATGGCATCGAAGGCTTTACTAATGTCGAGTGTGGCTAATAGTGATCTGTGTGGTGGTCTAGCTGAGTTGATGCCGTCAAAAGCTCTTTGTGTAAGGTCTGTGAGAAGAGTGTTTGTGGAGTGCAGTGGCCTAAAGCCATGTTGTAATTAGTTGTAATACTAGGCGTTCCATGACTTTGGAGGGGGAGCAAAGGAGTGTGATGGGGCGGTGCGAGGAGGGTAGCGTGGGGTCTTTGTTGGGTTTGGGGAATGTGATGATGATACCATGCTTCCAAATGTCTGGTATTGTGTTGTGTGAATAGCTGTAGTTTGATATGTTAGTGAGTGTTTGTATGCCTTGTGGTCCCAGGTGTCTGAGGTGTATGTTGCTTATGTTGTCTAGGCCACAGGCGGGTGAGTGCTTGAGATTGTTGATGATATGCTTTGTCTGGTGATTGGTGAAGGGTTTATAGTCAGGGTCTGTGGGGAATTGTCTCTTACGTCGGATGACACGTCGGTCGTCTTTGTGAGGTTTTAGGTGGCTGACATGTGAGAAGTGATACATGAAGGAGTAGAGTCTGTTGTTGTGATTGCAGCATGTGATTGTGTTGTGTTGCTGTTGGAAAGTGTGATGCTGTTTAGTGTTTTGTAGAGTTTTTTGGGGTTTGTTTTGTGATCAAGTGTTTGTAGGAAGTTATTCCAATTTAGTTTTTGTTGTTCTTGTATTTTGTTGTTAGTTTGGGTGTTGAGTGCTTGAATGTGTTGTGTGATGTCTTGTGTGTGGGTTGCTGGGGAGTGTTTCAGTGTGTCGCGTTGTCTGATGAGGTTTTGAATTTCTGGTGTGAAGTTGGGGTTGTGTCTTTTTCTGTTACCTCTTGGAATGTGTTTCTTGTCAGCGTTTTGGATAGTTTTATTGAGTATGTGTACAGCATTGTTGATGTTAGTGATGGGTGTACTGTTTAGAGTTGTGAAGTGTTGTTCTGTCTCATTTGTAAATGCTTCCCAGTTAGCTCTTTATAATTGGTGTATGTGTGTTTGTGGCTAGCTGGGGTGAGTCTGGTTTTGGTGGTGATAATGATCGGGAGGTGGTCAGAGCCTAAGGTTCTGACCACCCTCCAGGATGTTGTGGGGGCGAGTTCTGGGGAGCAAAAGGTGATGTCTGGAGATGATGGGTTATAGAGGGCTTGGTGAGGAATATGGGTATGTTGATGGATGTCGTTAAGGATGATGAGGTTATCTGTTTGGTTTTGTAGTACCAGCCCTCTGTCTGTGTCGGGGTTGTCGACAAACCAGGCCGACGTCTTGGCGTTGAAGTCACCACCCAGGATGATGTGTGGGGTGTTTGTGATGTGTTGTAAGTGTGGTCTGTATTCATTTGGTACTGTAGGGGATGTTTGGGGAGGGATGTATGTGTTTATGATGGGTATGTTGGATTTGTTGCCAGTGCGTATTTTAATTGATTGTATTTCTGTTGTGTTATCATTTGGGGGGAGGAGGGATTTGGTTTGTACACTGGTTACTATGCATGATATTTCATTGTGTACCAGGGTGATGAGTCCACCGCCCCCGCCGACAGCCCGGTCTTGTCTGATGGTGGTGAAATTATGAAATGTGGGTGTTTTTTGTGATGTGCGGAGTTTTGTTTCTTGTAAGATGGCAATGTGTATGTTGTGTTGTTTGATGAAGTGTGAGAGTTCGTGTTTCTTTGTGTTAATGCCATCTATGTTCAATTGGAGAATGTTAATGTTATGTGCACGATGTATGTTGGGTGCTGCTGCACGAGGATGGGGTGGGGTGAGGGAGGGGCTGGAGGTTGGGATGGGTGAGGTGGGGGTGGGGATTGGGGAGCAGGAGATGGGGGTTGGAATGGATTAGGATGGGGTGTGGTGTGTTGAGTTGAGGATGTGGATGGTATGGGAAAGTTAGGTGGGTTAGGGAGGAGAGGTGGACGGGTTTTAGGGGGGGGGAGTGGATGATATGGGAAGGGTAGGTGGGTTGGGGAGGAGAGGTGGACGGGTTTTAGGCGAAGGATTTGACTGGGAGAGGGAGGGGCATGAGGAACAGGTCCAGGTGTTCGTGTAGTGTTTCTTGGAGGCAAGTGTTGTACAGGTGAAGTGGGTCCAGTTCCTGCATGAATTGCAGAGAACTGAACCCTTAGTGTGGCAACTCGAAGTGATGGGTTTTGAGCAAGTTGGACATATGTATGTGTACGTGGGTCCTGGGTTGCTCTCAATGTCTCCGGCTAGAAGAAGTCTTCGAGAAATGACAGCCGGAGAGTCATTTCTCGGTGTAGGAAAAACTGTGTGATGTGTGTGTGTGGTGTGAGAGATGTGGAAATTCCCAGCTCCAAGGACCCGTGCCCCCAGGGGGGGGGGGGGGGGAAGGGGATAGTTGTGACGGTTTGGCTCCCGAAACTGCTCCCCGCGGCCGGCATCCGGTTGTCCTCCACTGGTCGATTGATCTTGTCTCCGGCCGCGGAGGGTCGGCAGCCATCCGCGGTTGGCAGCTCCGGGAGGTGGTCCCACGGCGTAGACGCCGCCACATCAGGAGTGAGTGAGTGTTGTGTGTATGTGTGTGTGTGCGTACTTGCAAGCGTATGTGTGTGTGTGTTAAGTCCCAACTTTTGCCTGCCTTATCTTCTCTCTATCTTACTTCAGCTGGCCTAAAGCTGCCTGCCACAGATCTATCCAATGTTTCATTGTTCCAATACTGATTAACGTTTGCTGTATACGATGATGAGTTTTCCAGTTGATGCAGATTAATGTTAGTTTTTTGTTTATACTCAGCCTTGAAAGACCCTCGGTGAATCACTGGAGTAAAGTATATTGTAATTCATCCTCTGACTTCTAAAATTCCTTCCTAAACTCAATAATATGATTAAATTACAGCCAGATTAATAGGTAGAAAACCACCAACGGATAATTAAAGATTACCGTAAAGTAAAGTTCTTCATATATCGAAGCCAAATCGAGTTTCAAATAGTATTACTCTTAGTCATCATTGTTGGTCATCACTCAACATATTGTACATAGAATTACATAGAAACACAGTGTACACAGACCTCTCGATCCAAACGAGGTGGTTAGGACTTAATTTGATTAGAGATGCAGAAATCCCAACATAAAACAATAATAAAGATAACACAGTAGAAGGCATATTCGTATTCAATTTAGCTAAAAAGATACAGAAAAAAGAAAACCTTACATATTTAAAGTTCGGAAGGTGTGATAGCACTTTTGACCGTGACTATAATGTAAAGGTATACACACATATAATAAGATATATAGTGAGTACGAAAAATTAGGAGAGAGAGAGAGAGAGAGAGAGAGAGAGAGAGAGAGAGAGAGAGAGAGAGAGAGAGAGAGAGAGAGAGAGAGAGAGAGAGAGAGAGAGAGAGAGAGAGAGAGAGAGAGAGAGAGAGAGAGAGAGAGAGAGAGAGAGAGAGGGAGGGAGTTACCTGACAATGGGAAAAGGAAGAAAAAAGGCGAAGTAGTAAACAAAAGACAGAGGTAAGAGCATTACAATACTAAGAGAGAATATATGATTAACCTTTGTTATCCTTGTATTAAACGAGTATAATAATGCTAATATACCTAACTTATAAGAGTCTATTATTATGGACACTGTGTATACACCTTTTATATCCATTTGTTTTAGTGTGTACAGTATACGTATTGTGAATCATTCTGCCTTAAGGGGAGTTTTTTAGTGTGTTTCCTAGACTTCCATCAAGCTTGAAATTACACCCCCATGACCCCCTTTCAAGATAAATTTGTACATTTTTTGGTAGAAAAATGTCCCGGCCGAAGGCCGGTTCCTCTTAAATTACAGGCTCGCTATCGCTCGCCAGGAAAAAATCGACACCTAAATGGGACGAAAGGTCTTAAAAGTGACATAAATGGGGTGAAAGTTCTTAAAATCGCCAAACTAATGGGGCGAACGTCTTAAAATCTCAAAAGCAATGGGGCTAAACATGAGGGAGAAAGGGGTAAAGAAAAAAAATCCCTCAAGTGGAAATCTCCCCTTAACTACATTTTCCTGAGTGATATACCTTTTGTATCCTTATATCAAACCCTTCAACACGATAACGTAATTGTCGTCATATTCTGGTTACCATTAGATGATTTTCAATAGTTTAAGATCTACCTCTAGAACTCAAAGGGGTAAATACGATCTCAATAAAACCTCTGAATAACATAGGTCCCTCTTAAGCTGCATAAAATCGACTAAGATTAGCAAGAATACCAGGTAAAAGGTGTCATCGTGCTGAAGGGGTTAAACGAGTATAAACTGCCAATATACCCAATTGATAAAGGTATTTATTATGAACAATGGATATATTAATTTTTTACCAATATTTCTTAGAGGGTATATATATATATATTGTGCTTCATTCTGACTTGCCCTACATTATCTTCTATATTCTGAGGTCAAAGTATCGGTCAGGATTTTCTATTTCACCCCAACTTGCTCCATCTTTTGCCATACATTGCACTTTCTTTCATTAAACTTTACCACTTTATCTAGCTTCACCACGCTCTCTCTCTCTCTCTTTCCGAATTCCTTCTCTTCCTCATTTTTCACATTCCATTTATTATCGTTTTTCTCTTCCTGTTCTCATATGTATGCTTTAATCTAACTCCACCACCACTCTCTCTCTCTCTCCGAATTCCTTTTCTTCCTCATTTTTCGTATTCCATGTATTATCGTTTGGTTTCTTCTTGTTACCGAATGTATGTTTTAATGGAGCTTCACCACTACGCTCTACCCCCCCCCCCCCCTTTCCCTCCCTCTCTCTCTCTCTCTCTCTTATCACCCAACTAACACGCTTACAATTCCACACACTCCTACCCTATATTATTCATCATGGTCCGCGCTTAATTGGTGTTGATGATCAGGACACTAGATAAGACGATATGGAAGAAGAAGAAAGGAGGAGGAGGAGGAGCCGGAGGGGGAGGAGAGGAGAAGGAAACGCAAGAGGTTGAGTAGGAGGGAAAGGATAAAAAGAAGGAGACGAAGGAAGTGGCAGATCCTGAAGAAAGAGAATGAGTAGGAGGAAGAGAGAGCAATATAACGAAATAATGGAATGGAAGGAGAGAATAAGAGGAGGAAGAGGAGGAGGAGGAGGAATACAAAGGAGAACAAACTGCAACAGACCTATTGGTCCTTACGGGGCAGTTTGGATATCTAAAACTACTGACTACGAGGTAGAGAAAAGGATAGCAAAGAAGAAGGCTCCTCCCCACCCACCACTCCCTCCAGCTAATGCTGGCATGGAAACAGATAGGAAAAATACCATGCAGTATTGAAAAACTGACACGGAAATTCGAACAGGACAGGGAGAAAAAAGAAGTTGATTTGTAATCTAAGCTAACTCTATTTACTACAATTCTGAAAGGGAACAGATGTATGAAAATCAATATACATTGCGGTATGCGTTGACATTTCGTTGCGCGTTATTCTGAAAGAAACTGTGTTAATCGGGGGTTATTTGCCATGTGTTTATCCAGATGGTTCTTAAATGTTTCGACAGTATTACAGTTTACAATGTTCGAGGGTAGTCTGTTCCAATTATTCACAACGCGGTTGAAGAAGAAATGCTTCGCCTCGTGAGAATGAAAACGCTTGCCTATAATCTTATAACCATTGTTTCTCGTGTTTGCTTGATTGATCGTATTACATTTAGGTTGCTGAATCCCTTGAAGATTTTGAACACCTCTATTAGGTCACCTCTCATTCTGCGCTTTGTTAAGCTAAACAAATTTAGTTCTTTTAAGCGCTCTTCGTACGGTTTATTACGCAATCTAGGTATCATTTTAGTGACTCTGCGTTGCACCCTTTCAAGTTTTCTTATGTCCTTTGGTAGTACGGTGACCAGAATTGCACGCAGTATTCGAGATGGGGACGCACCAATGAGTTGAATAGAGTAAGTATGATTTTTTCTGATTTGAATTTGAATGTTCTGCCGATGAAACCCACCAATTTATTAGCAGTTTTTATTACCTCTGTACACTGTTTACTCGGCTTCAGGTCACTTGATATTATAACTCCCAGATCCTTTTCATTATTTGTATTTGATAGTTGAATGTTGTTCATTGAGTAATCTTTTTTAGCGTTGTTACTACCGATGTGTAATACTTTGCATTTTTCTATGTTGAATTTCATTTGCCATTTTTCTGCCCAGTTTTCTAAAGTGTCTAGGTCACCTTGTAGTTTTTGCCAATGTACTGTTGAGGTTACTTTATTAGTAATTTTTGTATCGTCAGCAAATTTCGAAATTTTGCATTCTATTCCTTCGTCTAAGTCGTTTATGTAAATTATAAAAAGAATAGGACCTAATACCGAACCCTGGGGAACGCCACTATTTACTTTGCACCAATCTGATTCTTCACCATTTATTACAACTCGTTGTTTACGGTCTGAGAGCCAATTTTCGAGCCATTTCAGAGTTTTTCCTGTTATGCCATGAGCTTTTATTTTGTCAATTAGTCTCTTGTGGGGTACGGTATCGAAAGCTTTCTGAAAATCGAGATATATTATATCAACTGCTCTATCCTTATCATATGATTTGTAAACATCATTGAAGAAGTCGAGTAAGTTTGTTAAGCATGAACGTTTATTTCTAAAACCGTGCTGAGAATCTTTTATTAAATTATTTTCTTCCAAATGTTTTACTATTTTGTCCCTTATAATGGTTTCCATTAATTTGCCCGTTACCGATGTTAAGCTAATTGGTCGATAATTGCCGGGAGAGGACTTATTCCTTTTTGTATATGGGCGTCACGTTAGCTAGTTTACATTCGTTTGGAACTATCCCAACATTCAATGATTTGTTGAACAGATTTGCGAGTGGGTTTAATAATTCGTGTTTTGCTTCTTTTAGGATCCTTGGGGATATTTTATCAGGGCCTGGGGTTTTATTAACTCTAAAATTGTTGATTGCGAACAGGATATATCGTCTTCATAAATCGTAAAGTTTTCGAGCTCAGTGCCATTTGATTGATTCGTAGGGGTAGGTCGGTTACCGGTAGTATCTTCCGACGTGAAAACTGATGCAAAATAGTTATTTAGGATATTCGCCATTTGTACTTTGTTATCTGTATGATCTCCATTTTCCGCAACAAGTGGGCCTATTGTTGAAGTTACCGTTTTTCTGTTTCTTATATAGCTGTAAAATTCTTTCGGATTGGACTTGCTGGAGCTGGCAATATGAAGTTCCAGATTCTTCTTACTTTCTTTGATGAGATTTTTGGTTGTTCGACGCAGTCTATCGTGTTCTAATTTATCGCTATTATTTTGAGTTGCCTTATATTTTTGGTATGCCTGCTTTTTTACTAAGAGGATGTTTTTTATTTCATTATTTTTATTTTCAAAGGAGGAGGAGGAGGAGGAGGAGGAAGAGGAAGAGGAAGAGGAGGAGGAGGGGGAGGAAGAGGAGGAGGGGGAAGAGGAGGAGGGGGAAGAAGAGGAGGAGGAGGAAGAGGAAGAGGAAGAGGAAGAGGAAGAGAAAGAGGAGGAGGAGGAGGAAGAGGAGGAAGAGGAAGAGGAAGAGGAAGAGGAAGAGGAAGAGGAAGAGAAAGAGGAGGAGGAGGAGGAGGAGGAGGAGGAGGAGGAGGAGGAGGAGGAGGAATAAAAATAGAGAGGAAATAAAAATATAATGAAAGACAGGTAAGAAGAGGAGGCCAATAAGAAATAATGCCCGAATTCATAACTAATCGGTAAAAGATTCAAAGAACAGAAACCTATCCACGGCTTGGGAAACACATTCAATAAGTAAGGGGGATATATACAAGGAAATATACTAAAGAAGTGAGGAGGACATTCAAAGAGTGCATTGCTTATTCAAGGAGTGTGGAAGAGATACAACAACACCAGCGATGCTATTCAGGTAGTGCGGAACAGATTTTAAGGAGGGTAGAAACAAGGAATCAGGAACATGCATAAATTGTGTGTGTGTGTGTGTGTGTGAAAGAGTGAGAGAGAGAGCTATTTACATACATTTACATAGATACACTGGCCACACAGCTCTTACGTTCCTAGCGAGGTGGCCAGGGCTTAATCCTGGTAGAGAGAGAGAGAGAGAGAGAGAAGGGGGGGATTATAATTATGAGACAAAGTTATATAATCGACTATACGTGGCTATATACTACTGGGTCAAACTATTTACACTACATCAATAAAGAGCTTCTTCATGCAACCCTTTAATTTAACCCATAACATTGGTGATGGGCTGGTCTATCAGAGTGAGAGCTGAGCGATCTCTACCATACCCATAGCTTACTCTGACTGTTCCTTTTACTTATATATTTTCTAGATCTCAAGTGACGGCGTCTCTTCCGTGGATTGACCTCCCAATCTACCAAGATTGGAAGCGAAAGCGTCACATTTTTCCCTTGCCCCTCAACTTTCTCTTCATAATTGCTGAGGGGCACAGGGCCCTGGGTGGGGCTTTGGTTTCCCGGGCGTTTCCGCACCCTCCTCAGCTCCCCGCCATGGAGTGGCTTCGGTCACCCAGGCTTTATTGTGGTCGGCAGGGAGGGTTCTGTGGGGGCGCTCGGTTATGGCCTTGGCTGTGCTCGGGGCCTTGGGGCTGTTCGGCCAGGCAGCCTGGGGTACCGCAACAACAACAACCCATAACACTGCTGGTTAGTAGTGTTGAATGGTTTTGTAGTAACCCTTTCAAGATACGATTGCGCATTTCTTTATTATTATTAGACGATATTATTCAGATTAGGAAGGGCATATGTCATTCAGAGGGTTAAATGAGATAGTGTTTTACCTGATAGTACCCACAGATCATTTCTAAACTGTACACAATCGTCTAATGATAGCCAGAATAAAGTGTCAAAATGCGTCATAATCTTTAAAGGGTTAAGGAGAAAGGAGCTGTGAAGTAAACAAAAGGAGAGGTAGGGGGAATATAGAGAACGAGGAGAATATAAACAAAAAGGAGTATGAGAAAGGGAGGAGAGAAAAAGTAATGAAAAGAGGACATAAGGAGAGAAGAATAAGAGCCAAGAAGAGTAAGATAAAAGAATGGAAAGGGAAAAAGGAATAATATGAGACAAGAAGAATAGGGAAAGGAAGTTAAGAGGACTAAGTGTGAAGAATAAGAGAAAGGGAGGAGAGAGAAACTAATGGAAAGAGGACAGATAGAGAGAAGAAGATTAAGGAAGAGAATAAAAGAAAACGGAGAGTGGAGAGACAGGGTGGTGAAGGAGGGACTGATACAAAGTGATCTAAGCCACTATTTACAGCTATATAATCTGGGCCAAACTACTTACACTACATCAATACAGAGCCTCTTCAACCAACCCCTTCTATTCAACCCTTTGCAGATTAGGACGCATTGTGTCAGTTTATTCTGGCTATCATTAGACGATTTTATGCAGTTTAGGAAGGATCTGTGGGAGCGATAAGGGTCAAGACTAGCTCAATTAACCCTCCGACTTCCACATACCCTTCCTAATCTGAATATAATCGTCGAATAACAGCCAGAAAACATAAACAAATGCGTAACCGGATCGCGAAAGAGTTACTACAGAGCTTTTTTAATCAACACCTTCTTTTTAAGGGGGGCTGGTTAATTTTTTGGGCGATTTCTTAATGTATTCATTATTTTTCTAGTTTCCTCCCTAGACCTCCATCAAATTAAAACAAAATATCCATTAGATCCCTCTTCTAGATTAATTTGTAAATTTTTCGGTAGAAAAATTTCCCGGCCGAAGGCCGGTTCTTCTAACATTACAGGCTCGCTATCGTTCGCCAGGGAAAAAATCGACACCTAAATAGCGCGAAAGGTCTAAATATTAACGAAGAAATGGGGCGAAAGGTCTTAAAATCGACTAACTAATGGGGCAAACATCTTAACATCTGAAAACTAATGGGGCTAAACATGAGGGAGAAAGTGGTCCAGAAAACCGGCCCATGTCCCCTTAACCTGGTAGTTTTAACACCTTCAGCACAATGACGCCTGGCTAAAATTAGACGATTTTATGCAGTTTAAAAAGGACCTATGTTAGTAAGAGGGTTTATAGAGATCGTATTTACCCATTTGAGTCGAGGTAGAATATTTACTAAAGAAAATCGTCTAATGGTAACCAGAATATGATGAAAATTAGATAATGGTGGTGAAGGGGTTAAACGTTTGGTGGGAAGAGAAGGAGGAAGAAGATAGAAAGTTGAGATAAGAAGAGGTAGAATGATAATAAAGAGGGAGGGGAAAGAAAATAGATATATAAAATTAAGAGGAAGGAAGAAGAGAGAAAGAAGTGGAAAGAAACTATAGAAAGATGAACCATAAGGAAAAGGAAAGATACATTAAAAGACAGAGGAGAGACAGAATGACAATAAAGAGGGAAGTGGAAAACAAAATAGAGATAACAAGAAGAGGAAGGAAGGAGAGAGAAAGTGGAAAGAGACTATAGAACGAAGAGAAGTAGGGAATTGGAAAGATAAATTATAAGGAAGAGAAGAGACAAGGTAGGGGTGGAGGAACTGAAATAAAGTGATAAGCCACTATTTACGGGTATATGCTAGTGGGTCAAAGTACTTATAGGCTAATTATTTATCTATTTTTAAGCTGGCGAGAATTTTGCTTGTTCCTATCTTTACTCAACTATTACATCGTTTTTATAGCTAAATATACTGTTAATTACGAAAACTTGGCCATAATAAGATGAAGAGACAGTAGTTTCATATTTTCCATTAGTTATCGAGACATAAGCTGCTAAGGGGGTAAAATATCCGTCAAGTTAATGAGAATAGAAAGTATACATTACATAAATACACAGGTTCTTCATCCAACCCTTGCATTTAGTCCATAATACCGCTGATTTAGTAATTTTAAATGTTATGTTGCAATATGTACTGTTTTCTTTGTTTTACTCTTTCGGTATTATGACACCTATTTATATATTTCTGGCTAACATTATGCGATTTCACTGGACTTACGAAGGAGCTGTGGGAATTCAAGGGTTAATTGCGATAGTTTGTACTCCACTCGATCCCTTAAGGTCCTTCCTCAGTTTTTTTGAGTGACTTCGCTTAATATTAGCCTGAGTACAATATATGTACCGTCATCGTATACTGAAGAGGTTAAGGTTCGCTTATATGATATATTCGGTGACATAGTATATTACTAAGGGTAACTAATATTTTTACGCAGAGAAATGCTACAACGGCCTTCATCGATAATATGTGAACCAGGCAGGTAACCCAGCGAGAAGACGTGGCACCACTGCACTGTGCGGCCCAAACAATGCCAATAGAACGTCGCCATGTCGCCCCGACCCATCGTCTGCTACCGTGGGCCCGTCTTTCCAGGTCATACTCTGTCGTGCCCGCCAGTCGTGGGTCTGTCGTAGCTCCGTCGTTGATTGTCGTGTTATTGTTGTTACATCATCTTCCCACGGTCTTTCCACATTAAAATCGGCCACATTTCCCACCGATTACCGCCAGTTTCCAGAGTCTTGGCCGCCATGACGAAAATTGTGAATGTGTGAAGTACCTATAAGTATAACTATGAATTAGTGACCGTTAGCAAGCGTACCTGCATCGTGCCGTGGTGATGTGCCTGGCGTAGAAGTAGCCGTGACAGATGCCAAGGAACCTCTCTACTGACATGGCTGATACAGTGAAGTGGGTCACCAGGCACACCAACACCATGGTGAACCCGTGGTAGTCACACATACCCTTCTGGAATGGTCAGAAGGATGGTTTAAAAGTTTGAAGATGTAAAGATCCTTCATATATAAACCGACAATGTAGACCGCTAATGATGTACAAGCACAATAGTTCTAAATGTCCCTAAGTGGACAATGATCCAGGTCAAGCCTTGGGTCAGACAAGCTATGGCTGCATCAACAGGAAGCCGACCCAATCCTTCCCAGTAGTTGTTGCAGCTTGAGGATTCTCCAGGTAGTGGCTTCTGAGAGGATGTGTATAAGTCAGTCAGTCAATCAATAGCAAGCCTTTACTCCCACAAGGGGTAGGGAGGATCAGCAAGAGACACGATAAAGGAAAAAGAGGTGACAGGAGAAAAACATGTGTACAATAAAGAAATACAATTAATCTTGAACGCAGTTAGCCATATAAACAAGGCATTTATATGATACGTAATAATGGATCTAATCTACTAATTACACATATACAATTATAGTAACATAATTACCAGTCCCTGTAGTTATATTTCCATAGTACATAATACATGTTATGATAAAAATACAATTGCACGGTATGAAGTAAGAGCATGCAATAACCCACAGATATTTCGGCACCAATATATCATTATACCCCGGGTGGTCCACCATTGCAGTCTGAAATAGTGGGAAGGTGCGGAATGGTCTGCTGAGTGATTGGTGTATGCTACGGCGCGGCAGATCGGGTTTCAAACAAAGTAACATTATAGCATTTCAACACACAACATAGGCTGCATATACAGTATATGCCCAACAACTACGCCAATAAATACGCATCAAATACGCCAACAAGCAAACACACACACACAAATAAAATACATAATGAATAGCTTGTCTTAATAGAACATACTCTTGTACTGTACAAAACATAAGTTGTATACCTTGGCTCGCAAAAAACAAATACACAAATAAATACAGTATACAGTATAACAAAAATATAAATAAACAGTATGTTTGTATTAATGAATGTATGTACGGATACATGTATAAATGTCTGCATGTTTGTTAATATACAATATATGTATGTACTGTATATAGAAAATGTATGTATGGATGCATGTACTGTATATCGATGTACCTGTATCTCTCCACACAGACACGGATGAATGTAAAGAGATAAGTTGAGCTCTTCTTCCTCTTGATGGGGAGGGAAGCTTCAAGGAGGGATATTTAGCGACCACACTGCGATTACATTAGATTTTACGAGGGAGGTCACACACACACACACACATACACACATACACACATACACACACACACACACACACACACACGTACAATATACACACGGGCGTACAGTCACGGGCGGTAATGGGGCTTTGTTCTTTTTCAAATACTGCTCTGAATATTGGGAGAATAGATAATGTCGTTAATTCAATTCTCAGTTAAAAATTCGAGGAATGTGGAGATTGTACAAACTTTAATTACCGATGGAATACTTGTCGACAACCAATAGACTGTTTGATAATTGTCAGGAGTGCTTTACAAATGTAAGATTAAATTATTGTCAATACAATCAGTTTCTAAGTGTTGTGGCATGCAAACAGAGAATACATGGAATATAAGCATTTAGACACAGACTACACCATACCAGCCTAAATGAGGGATATTCATCACCAGGCTGAGAAACGGGGCCCAGATGAACCAACCAATATGACCTATGATACAAACAATATTTATCAAAGGTGCCAATTTATGAATCCTTCTTTATCTCCATCTTTTTGCAATAACTTCTGTTCATATCATAGTTTTTTCATGGTTAGTAAAGCCCATTAGTAACTCACCCCTCCGTACCACTCCCCCATGGCGTAGGCAGCTATGGCGGGTGGGGTGGTGACCAGCTTGCCCAGGAAGTCCGTCCACATGAGGGTCAGCAGTAAGGTGTGAAAGACTGACCGGGAACCAGCACGGGAGTAGGGGAGTCTTCGAACTATCTCACCTAACCCTTTTTATTACCACAGATCCTTCTTAAATTGCATAACATCATCTAAATATAGCTAGATTATATTTTAAAAGACGTGGCCGGTAGACAATGGGTTAATAGCTAGAGTTAAATATACTAGACGTCACCCGCACTAAACGGGTTAATCAAGCCAATGCGTAACTCACCCCTCCGTACCACTCCCCCATGGCGTAGGCAGCAATGGCGGGCGGGGTGGTGACCAGCTTGCCCAGGAAGTCCGTCCACATTAGGGTCAGCAGTAAGGTGTGAAAGACTGACCGGGAACCAGCACGGGGGGAGGTGGTGTGGAGGTAGCATAGCGCCCAGATGTGACCTGCAATAATACAATGTATGTTAGAGTTAAGGGGAGATGGGTAATTTTGCTGGTTCCCCTTCTCCCTCATGTTTAGCCCCAGTAATTTTGAAATGATAAGACAGTCGGCCCATTAGTTTACCGATTATAATACATTTCGCCACATTTCGTTGTCAATTGTAAGACCTTTCGTGCCATTTAGGTGTCGATTTCTTCCTGGCAAGCGATAGCGGGCCTGTAATTTTAAGACGAATTGGCCTTAACCCACTGAGCCCCAGCTAGTTATAAATAAATGTACCACCAGGGACCGGCAGGTTTTAAATTTTTGTTTTTTTCCAGAAACAATAGCGAATGGGTTAGGAATGAAGGAAAAACCACAAAAAAACGATAAAAAAGGTCAAAAAGGGGTCCTACGGAGCCCCCGAAAGTCGATTTTACAAGAGTAAAAAATTTAAGGCAAAGACACCCAAAAACCATGTTTTTGCGCGCTCACGCACACGCGGTTGGACTTTGAGAGTTTTCAAACATCGGCATGGTTGCATAGGATACTTACACAGTTCCCATACAAATCTGAGCCCTCTAGGTGCCATAGGACCGGAGTAATTAACACTGACGCAACGTATGTGACGCTGGGGTTTAGCGTTACATACATTGCTGACGCAACGTTTGCGTCGCTGGGGCTCAGTGGGTTAATTTTCTACCAAAAAATTTACAAATTTATCTTGGAGGGGGGTCTAGGGGAGTGTTTTTCTAAGCTTGATGGAGGTCTAGCTAGGAAACTAAAAAATAAATAAATTAATAGACCCCCCCCCAAAAAAAAATAAAAAAATAAATAGCCATTAGCCCCTTAACACTTTGAGGATCATGACGCGTTTTGACAGTATATTCTGGCTATCATTAGACAAATTTATTCAGTTTAGGAAGGATCTATGGGCATCAAAACGGTAAACATTATCTCCATTAATCCTTTGACGTCCATATACCCTTCCTAATCAGAATATAATCGTCTATTAATAGCCAGAATAAACTGTCAAAATGATACAATGGATATATAATGCGCATGATTGAATTACGAGAGTATTTCTTATGCAGAGGTTAACTCATCAGACTAGTCGACTAATAATTCAGAAGAAATCACAATCGCAATTCATCCATAACTAACTTTACTTCCATACACAAGATCACAACGAGGAACAGAACTTATGAGGGTAATTGTACATATGTCTGTAAAACAAGCAGATTTAAACATGTATTTCAGATAAATGTCAATATCCACAGCTGTAAATCCCTTTAACCTGACATACTTAGCAGAATGCCCAAATATAGCGTGCAATATTATAGCGCCCATATTTGATATAGAATACCACCACAAATATATGACCTGGAATAACTGTACATAGGAGGATGTGAACTCGCAATAATCTTAACTATTATCTTAAAACTTTCACAGTTAAACATTTAATGTTCATGAATGAATTATGAAAAATTTATTGGTACTTTTACAATAACATGTGACAACATTATGATTTCTGCCGAAATGGAAATACTGCACAGATTATGTGATTGTTACGTGTGTTTGTTTGTAATGTATAAACAGGATTCCTTGATAAGATGGGGATAGAATATGATGAAACACGATCAGCCCCTACTTTCAATGGGTACACAAATAAAAATAATTATATTTTGGTCAATATTTTACAACACCTTGTCTCCCTGTACCTCCCTAAATAATACCAAGGGTAAACAAAATGGCCTTGGGAATTACTTGTTCAATATCCACAATACTTGACTCTTTCAAAGTCCGATTACCTGTTTCTTTTCTGTTTTCTTACTATCAATAGACGATTTTATTCAGATTAGGAAGGGTACAAGGAATTCAGAGAGTTAATTAAGATTGTCTTTAGCCTTATAATTCCCACAGATCCTTCCCAAAATGTACAAAATCGTCTAATGATAGCCAGAATAAACTGTCAAAATGCGTCATATCTTCAACGGGTACTTCAAGGGTAATCTTCAATGCGGTACTAGTCCTTTTTCTTCCAGTTGACTGTAAATTGTGTTGTCTCCATTTTTATTACTCAGCTAGTATGAAGTTTTCGTAGCGAAATATGTTCTTTATTGTGAAAACCTGGCATCGATATGATGGAAAGGCATAACAGTTTCATAGTTTTCATGGTAATTAATGTTCTGAGGAACTTGCTTCAATTGTACTACCTCTCAGCATCTGTCCCTGCAGAACTAGGGCAGCTGGAAATTTCCACTCTCTCTCATCCACAATGTAGAATTACAGCTTATCAAAATGAATTTATCCCCAGAACTTCCAGTCTCTGGAATTAACTTCCTTAGAGTTCTATCTATCTATCTATTGCCAGACGCCTTACTCCCCTTAACGAGGGTGGCCATACACAGAATGCCCCCAAGAGGACTTATTCCCTTAGAGTTGCTTTCCACAAATTTACAACCCACAACAGTTTAAGTCCAATTGTTACAAGCATTTTATGAATGGAGGATGCCTTTAGACACAAGGACTTTTTATGTTGTGTCTTTGATTATCCTTCCTCTATTTATTCTCTCTATCTATCTATCTCTCTCTCTCTCTCTCTCTTTATTTATATATACTATATATATATATATATATATATATATATATATATATATATATATATATATATATATATACCGGTATATATACAGTATATACAGTTTATAAGCTAAATACAAATTATCTGCTTCACATTTCACTTTGGCAAAGGAGAAAGGCCAATTAATGCCAGTGGCCCGTGAGAGTGAAGTAATGGGGGGAAATAGTGTTATGACCCATACTGCTTACACCACTCTCAGGTACAGGAAGAAAACATACACGAGGAACAAGAAAACTAAAAAATAAACACGAGGAACAAGAAAACAAACATGAACAAGAAAAAGGAAAACAAAAATGAGGAGCAAGAAGAACACAAACATGATTAACTAGAACAAATAAAACAAACATGAGGAACAAGAAAATACAAACATGAACAAGAAAAAGGAAAACAAAAATGAAGAACAAGAAGAAAACAAACATGAGGAACAAGAAGAAAACAAACACGAGGAACAAGAAGAAAACAAACATGAGGAACAAAGAAGAAAACAAACATAAGGAACAAGAAGAAAACAAACATGAGGAACAAGAAGAAAACAAACATAAGGAACAAGAAGAAAACAAACATGAGGAACAAGAAGAAAACAAACATGAGGAACAAGAAGAAAACATACATGAGGAACAAGAAGAAAACAAACATTAGGAACAAGAAGAAAACAAACATTAGGAACAAGAAGAAAACAAACATTAGGAACAAGAAGAAAACAAACATGAGGAACAAGAAGAAAACATAAATGAGGAACAAGAAGAAAACAAACATGAGGAACAAGAAGAAGAAAACACAACATGAG
>CM064504.1:13849549-13857049 GCA_032716605.1 Paralithodes platypus
GAGAACTATTGGCATATAACAAGAGATACTGTAACTAGATAGATGGATAACACAAGAAAATCAAACATAATCATTACTATATTCCACTTCCCCCAAGGTTCCAATAAATCGATGACTTTCCCAGAACACGACCCATTGCCCCATGCCCTCCAGCCATCAATAAGGGTGTTTATATAATACTGCGTTACCCGGATGTCACCCTTATGTGGGGAAGTTAGAGTTACCAGCGGGATGAAGAGGAGAGCGATGAAGGTTAGGGGGACATTTTTAGCGGATTGATCGGAATAAAGTAAGTTCGCCAATGCACTTTATGCTAATTTGTAAAAATGTAAAGAGAGGGGGACATTAACTCGACACTTGTAAGACGTTAACATATAGTACTAGCAACGAGCTATTTGAAACACATAAAGACTATCAAGGGAAAATGATTAAAAGGAAGTTGATTAAAATTACACAGTCCACGTAAAAGATTTTCGGCGAACTATTATCTTTGACTGTATAGTAGGCGAAACGTAATATTGTGGAATGGCTTAATATTATGTTTGGTATTGTTACAAATTAGGCGTTTATAACGTGAGAGTTTAGCTCACAAACTCGATCGGCCATGAGGATTCGAACCCGCCACTCACCCTACCATTCCGTACTTCTCGATCATCTTCCACCCACACGATGTATTGCCTCACTCCCTGCAGTCCTGAATAAGGTGGTGGGGGGGGGGGGTGGGGGGGTACAGTATATCTGTTATCCGGTTGTCAGTCTAAAGCCGGTGTCACACGAGTGATTTTTCTGGCAATTTTTTCATTTAAAGTTATATATTTTTCAGTCTATTAAAATGAAATACATTCAGTCTAGTTGCCTATTCCAATGCGAAAATACCTTAAAGATGGTATGAAAAAAAAATGGCTCATCAAAAATTCACGGAAAAATTTATTGGGTGGCAGTTTTATGAGACCTTTACACGTGTTGAGGAAGGGTGACGAATATTAACCCTTTCACGCACGTGTGGACGCAGGGGTTGCCGTTTTGCATTCGGAAATATAATTATCTCAATCTCGTAATTACCTCTCCAAAATTCGTTTTCTGCCCACAGCTCACTCAAAGACAAAATCTGGCATCGGAGGATTGAAATTGGAAATAACTAAACTAAAGGTTTCTAAACACCCCTGATGGTCACAAAGGTTTTTAAAAAGCCCAGAAAGGGAACAATTCGCGTCCTGTGCGTGAAAGGGGAACACAAATGACAAATTAGAAGGGCACACTAGGAGAGCGCATACCTACACCTATGCTGGTGGAGGTATGCGCTCTACCGATCGCCTAATAATAATGGAATTACTTCTTCCTTGGCGGGTATCGTCTCTGCCCACCGTTTTTCTTGACCTTCACTACATAATTTTTTGAGATATCTTGTTTACAGACAAACGGAGGCAAAATCATAAGCTCCGTCTAACTTCGTTGGCGGAGGTTATTAAGCCAACCCCCCCCCCCCTTCTTATTCTCTCTCTCTCTCTCTCTCTCTCTCTCTCTCTCTCTCTCTCTCTCTCTCTCTCTCTCTCTCTCTCTCTCTCTCTCTCTCTCTCTCTCTCTTTTTGTTTAGCCTGTTACGGTCTACCCCACAAACTGGACCGGCCCGAGGATTCGAACCCACCACACACCCTATACCATTTTACTTCCTGCTCCATCTTCCACGAACACGATCAGTTGCTTCAT
The DNA here is from genome assembly GCA_032716605.1 of Paralithodes platypus. Classification (NCBI taxonomy): domain Eukaryota; kingdom Metazoa; phylum Arthropoda; class Malacostraca; order Decapoda; family Lithodidae; genus Paralithodes; species Paralithodes platypus. The sequence goes on from CM064504.1 coordinate 13,851,257, forward strand.
TCCCGACGATCGCGAATGAGGGGGTTTATATAATTCTACGGATACCTTCACACAGGTTGAGAAAGAAGACTAAGAATGCTACTATAGTCTATTTATTTTTAAGGGGAGGTATATGGGTGGGTGTGTGTGTGTGTGTGTGTTACTCAGTTACTTGTTCGTCAAGGGGAATCCACGCAATGCGAGCTAAGTTCATTATTATCGCGCCTCCTTCACTGGGAATGTAATGCGTGAAATGCATGTTAAGTGTTTATGTATCGTTGGAATGGCTGTGGATGTGTGTGTAGTCTGTATTTTAGCCAATTGGCGACATCTGGAAACGAAGGCTTAGGGTTAATCTGCACGGTACCATTCTCACTACGGTACCAGTCTCACCCGAAGGCTTAGGTTGACCAGTAGCTTAGGTTGACCAGTACGATACCCATCTCACCTTGTAACCGATCACTAACCCCAGATGGAACGCCACAACTTCGTCCACTTATACCAGGTTCCTATTTATACTGCTAGGTGAACAGAGGCTACACCTTTAGGAGACGTGCCCAAATGTCTCTTCCCCGCCCGGGTCTCGAACCCGGGACCTTCTGGTTGTGAGCCAGACGCGCTATCAGTTACGCCACGGGGAGGTGTAAATAATATCAACATGACTTTTCCTCTCACTTCAAGCAGTCCAGGGATTTGAACCTAGGATGCTCACACCGAAATTAAGTGCATTTATCCATTGCGCTACGAAGACAGTTAATTCCAGACAGGAAACTCGCGCATCTGTGTGTGTGTGTGTGTGTGCGTGTGTGCGTGTGTGTGTGTAATGGTAACCAGCAAAAATAGTGTAACTACATCTTATTTTTCGGATTTCTCATGTTTATTATAATATTATGGCTAGGTTTTTTGTTTCTTCCCTAGGCCTCCATGAAGCTTTAAGTAATACCCTCAAGACCCCCCTTTGAGATCATTTGTACATTTATCGGGTAAAACAAAAATCCGGCCAAAGTCCAGTTCTTCATAAATTGCAGGTTCACTATCGCTCGACAGGATAAAAATGACACCTAAATGGCATAACAAGTCTTACAATTGACAAAGAAAAGGAGCGAAAGGTCTTGATAACGCCAAACTAATGGGGCTAAACATGAGGGAGAAGGTGGTCCAGAACCCACCTAACCGTCCTTAATTAAACTGGCGAGTAATTGGCTTGTTTTCAGCTTAATTAGTGAGCTATTACGTGTTATTGCCAAATATGTTGTTAATTGCGAAAACCTGTCAATGATATAATGCCGAGATATGGTACCTTTTTTGGCCTATTACTAATCGAGAAATGAGCTGCTAAAGCACCCGTCACACCTAGCCGATTTTAGGCCAAGACTGTCCGCGACCTAAGGGTCGTGGACAGTCTTTGTCTACGTCGCCGCGCATCATGGGCCGTCGCCAACCTAACAAACAGGTCGGGATTGGTCTTCACATACCCCCTCAAAAGTTCTACAAGCGAAAAATTTGAAATCAAGTGCGTGGAGTGAGGTCATAAAAATGGGACGGGAAGGGGACTGGAGGTTGATGGCGTGTGACGGCGCTTGGCGGCGCTTGACGGCTATTGACGACGCTTGACGGGAAACGATAGGCGTCAGTGCGGCGGCACACGGCACCATAAATGATAAGTGGATAAGTGGATTATCGCCACGTTTGGCTTTCTCAAGGACCACATCGTGCGGCAGAGTGGTCGTCAGAATAGCCAGGTAAATTTTGTTTTAATTAGTCTTGCATGTCTCGATTATTTAAAAGTGTTTGACACTGACCAGCCACGTGTGGACAAATTAATTATGTTTGTGGAGACTCTTTGTGCATACCACAGGTTTCTGACCTGACCTGGTTGTGGTATCTGCCGTTTGTTATTCCTTTCGTGATTTCATTATTGTATTGATTTACTTATTAATTTAATATCTTTATATATATATTTTGTAATTAATTTATTCATGTACTTAGATTAATATTGCTATATTGATTTATATAAGGTATTTAGTCATTATTTATACTTTATTTATTATATATGTATGTATTTTTTGATTGATGACTTTCTTTATTTCATTATTGTATTACTTTATTTAGTTATTGAATATGTTATATATATATGTATATATAACGTAAATCATTATTTTATGCATACATTATTCATGCAGTGGATGAATGAAACAAGCCATATAATATATATATATATATATATATATATATATATACTGTATATATATATGTTTATAATAGTACATATCAATACTAATAATTGACAATTTCAGGCTCATATAGCTGTCACCGGTTGCCAGGAACCGCAGTGTTATGGCTAGTCGTAGGCCAGGGTCGAGTGCCTTCCGGTAAAAAGTATCGTTCTTTTCAATGCGGTGCGCCACACGTCCTAGTACCTCCCGGGGACTGTGGTGAACATGGCTGCGTGCAACCGTTACGGTGGCTGAAGGTATACTGATGAGGCCCACCCTTTGGTGTACCTTTTATATACCACACCTTGAGTTCAGTCGCCGTCGTTCAGGGTCATGCGGGCCGGGGTCACCGTCCATACTGAAGGGGTCGCTGCTCATCGGCACAGTAATGAATATTGACGCCGCCCTAACTCCTGTCGACGCCGTTCGTCGGGTCGTTGTCGACGCACTACGCCGCAGATCGGCACTCCACCGGCGACCTAAAACTCACATTCAGTCCGGCATGGGCGCCGGTCTACCCCGTCAGGTCGCCATCAGGCGGCGTGGCCATCCATACTGCGTCCCGTCCAAAACTCTTCCCCCCATATCCTTAAGCTCTCCGCCGAAGGTCGGCACTCCTGACCACGACTCAAGGTCATGGTCAGTCGTGGCTCAAATCGGCATGGTGTGACGCCTGCTTAAGGGAGTCAAATTTCTGCCAAAGTTGAAATAAATCGAGTGTTGAATGTGATCTTATGTATGAGAGTGAATTAGTATGAGCGAAATGCGACTGTGATTTCTTTTAATTATCAGTCGACTAATCAGATGAGTTAACCACTGCATAAGAAACTACACTCGTAATTTAACCCCTTCTGTACCGGCGAAGTCCTTTTAACATTATTCTGGCTACTATTCGACGCTTTGTATGCAGTTTATAGTAAGGGCTTCCAGCAATTAACAGGCTTTGAAGTATCTCACTTATCCCATTTTACTACCACATAGTCTTTCTTAAGGGGAGGTTTCTAGTTTGTTTCCTACTCCTCCAGCAATCTTAAAATGTCACCCCCTTGACCCTCTTTCAAGATAAATTTGTACATTTTTCGGTAGAAAAATGTCCCGGCCCAAGGTCGGTTACTCTTAAATTACAGGCTCGCTATCGCTCGCCAGGATAAAATCGACACCTAAATTGCACGAAAGGTCTTAAAATTGACAGAATGGGGCGGAAATTCTTAAAATCACCAAATTATGGGGGCAAACGTCTTATAATCTCAAAAAACAATGGGGCTAACCATGAGGGAGAAAGGGGTCAAGAAAAAAATCCCGCAAGTGGAGACCTCCCCTTAAACTGCACACAATCGTCTAAATATAGCTAGAATAAAAACAAAGAAATACAAACAAATAAATACAAAACCACGTCGCCGGTACAGAAGGGGTTAATTATCAGGTGACTAATTAGCTGCGTTAGCGTAAGAAAAATCCACCTGTCATTTAGTCATGCGCACTATTATTACCAGGTATCCTATCGCGGAGAGGAAACGGAGCTTATCTAGGCAACTGTACGCTATCCTTGCAACCGTTACGAACCTAAACGTTACATGATACCAACTTCCCTTTGATAATTGTTGTTGTTTTACCTGATTCTGTTTGTGTTGTATTGTTATTAGTCAGATGCACCATATTGTTTTATGTTGTTTTGTTTCTTCTTTAGTTAAGGGGAGGTTTCTAGTTTGTTTCCTACTCCTCCAGCAATCTTAAAATGTCACCCCCTTGACCCCCTTTCAAGATAAATTTGTAAATTTTTCGATAGAAAAATGTCCCGGCCGAAGGCCGATTACTCTTAAATTACAGGCTCGCTATCGCTCGCCAAGATAAAATCGACACCTCAATGGCACGAAAGGTCTTAAAATTGACAGAATGGGGCGGAAATATCTTAAAAATCACCAAACTAATGGGGCAAACGTCTTACAATCTCAAAAGCAATGGGGCTAGACATGTGGGAGAAAGGGGTCAAGAAAAAAAAAATCCTCCAGGTGGAAATCTCCCCTTAAAGGGGGTAGGGTTTAATTCTTGGTATATATTTTGTTATTTACTAATTTGTTTTAAAATATCCTCGCTAGACCTCTGTCAATCTTCAAATAACACCTCCAAGACACCCCCCCCCCCCCTCAAGATAAATGTGTATGTTGCGGCCGGTTTCTCTTAAAACTACAGGCTAGCTATCGCTCGTCAGGACAAAAATCGACACCTACGTGGCACGAAAGGTCTTGATATTGATATGGGACGAAAGGTTTTAAAATCGACAAACTAATGGGGTGGACGTCTTAAAAACTAATGGGGCTGAACATGAGGAAAAAGGGGGACCAGAAGAACGACCCATCTTCCCTTAAGTAGGCAGTCAAAGATGGCCAGCACTTTAGTTAGAGCGCATGATGGTGTGTGATACGCCAATTACATTATAATTGTAAGTGGGTGCAGATATTTTACCGTATAATTTTGGTTTGGTGTAAGTGTGTGGATTGTGTGTATACTAGTGGGCTAAATTCAACCAGTGTGTGTATTTATTTGTGTGTGTGTGTGTGTCTGTGTGTGTGTGTGTGTGTGTGTGTGTGTGTGTGTGTGTTTGGGAAAAGGGGTAATTATATATGTGAACATCTGTGATGGTTATCATGTGTATTTATTGTTGATGTGCATGAGTAATTTGTATGTATTTATATATATATGCTTGTTTTGTGTGCATCATTAGTATGTGCGTGTTTGTGTGTGTGTGTGTGTGTGTGTGTGTGTATATGTTTGCGCGCGCGCGTGTGTGTGTGTTTGCGTGTGCGTATGTGTTTGCGTATGTGTGAATTTATGGGTGTGCGTGTGTGTATGTGGGTGTAACCATATGAGAGTGTCAGTGTGTGTGCGTATGTGATATAGGTGTTATATAATGTGTTCATATATGGTGCTTTAAGAGATATTGTTGGTTAATGTTATTGTGTGTGTGTGTGTGTGTGTGTGTGTGTGTGTGTGTGTGTGTGTGTGTGTGTGTGTGTGTGTGTGTGTGTGTGCTGCTATAGTGTGTATGCTTATGTGTGTGCGTGTATTGTTGTAGAAAGTGTATGCTTATGTGTGTACGTGTATGCATAAGTGTGTGTGTGTGTGTGAGTATTGTTGTAGTGTGTGTGTGCTGCTATAGTGTGTATGCTTATGTGTGTGCGTGTATGCATAAGTGTGTGTGTGTGTGTGTGAGTATTGTTGTAGTGTGTGTGTGTGTGTGTGTGAGAGAGTATTGTTGTAGTGTGTGTGTGTGTGAGAGAGTATTGTTGTAGTGTGTGTGTGTGTGTATGTGTATGTTTAGGTTCTGCTGAGTCAGGGAGGGTCAGTGTGGGATTTTATTTCTTCCGTCACTGGGTGTTAACTTCGGAACCAGGATAGACATAAGTACAAATACGATACTAAGAGGGAGTTCACAGACAAACAAGCAACAACAGATTTATTGATCTTTATTAGGCTGCTCGTAACTAAATTGCACAACCTATGTGAACATAATAACAGAAACACAGTTAATGAGGGGTATAGAGCGTGATATTTAGCCGAATTGTGAACGTCTCAACAGTACCGGTACTATACTCAATGA
>CM064504.1:13862049-13887049 GCA_032716605.1 Paralithodes platypus
TTAGCTATTGATAAGGACACCTGTGGTCTTGCCTCTGGACCACAGCTAACAGCTCCTTGTACAGGCATATACAAAAGTCGTGTCAAAAGTATGAATTGAGTTATGAGTTGTCTAAATATGAGTGAAAGGATCGTATAACAGTGAGTTAGTAAGAGGATGAGTGTGAGAGTGAGAGAGTAGGAGAATGAGTGTGTGTGAGAGAGTAAGAGAATGAGTGTGTGAGTGATAGATTTAGTGATTGAGTGAGAGAGTAAGCGAATGAGTGTGAGTGAGAGAGTAGGAGAATGAGTGTGTGTGAGAGAGTAAGAGAATGAGTGTGTGAGTGATAGAGTTAGTGATTGAGTGAGAGAGTAAGCGAATGAGTGTGAGTGAGAGAGAAAGAGAGAGAGAGAGAGAGAGAGTAAGCGAATGAGTTGTGTGGCTAATCACGTTTCTGACAGATATTGTTTCCGAATACAACAGCCGATTTATTGACCAGTATGCAGACAGACAGGATCGACATGTATTGGCAGCAACACATCAACACGGGAATCTATATATATATTTATTTACCCTTAAGGGGGTAATACTCGCTTTTTATGGACCCCCTTCTCCCTCATGTTTAGCATATTAGTTTTGAGGTTTTAAGATTTTCGTGCCGTTAGTTTGTCGATTTTAAGACCTTTCACCCCCATTTCTTTTTCAATGTTAAGACCTTTCGTGCCATTTAGGTGTTGATTTTTTCCTGGCGAGCGATAGCGAGCCTGTAATTTTAGAAGGAAGCGGCCTTCGGCTGGGAAATTTTTCTACCGAAAAATGTACAAATTTATCTTGAAAGGGGGTCTAGGGGGTGTTATTTTAAACTTGATGGAGGTCTAGGGAGGAAACTAACAAAATCTATCTATTTACCCAGGCCCAATCCCCACTTTCCGATTTTTATTTTATTTTATTTTAGTATTATTTATTTATTTTTTTTTTTTTTTTTTGGGGGGGTAACAAAAATAAATGAATTAATAAATGCATAGGCCAAAAACGAAGCACTGCCCCCTTAAAAGAGTATGCTGAGAGGATTACATTGGTCGACTATTTGTTTTCGGACGATGGAGTTCATCTGAACCAGGTGGGAGCAGCACGTTTTGGGCGTCTTCTCAACGATGCGGTGAAGGATTTTCGGAGAAGAAATCGACTCAGCACAGGACAACCAGGAAGGAGGACCGAAGACAGCGAGGGCGGCAACCTGCGAAGGAATTAAATGCTAATCTATCAAGAACCGCGAATTTGGATAAAGCTCCACCAACACGACCCAAATTCAAAACCGCCAGGGATAACGACCGAGGACCGATGTCGGCCATGAATGTAAATGTAGATCCGATCAGAACCAAAAATTTTATTAAAGAACGTTCTGTGAGTTCTAAAACCGCAACTTTAAAGGTTTTCTATGCAAACGCTCGTAGCATACGCAATAAATTTTCAGATTTAGAGGAACTAGTGTTTACTGAAAATTATGATGTGATTGGTATAACAGAATCTTGGCTCAATACAGTAGATAGAGACTTTTTAGCAGAGTATTCACTTCCCGGTTATGTAATGTTTGAGAAAAGCCGAATAAATAAAAATGGAGGTGGCGTTTTATTTTATATCAAAGAAAGTCTTAACCCGACCCTCATGTCAAAACCTCAAATTGTGAACGTCGACACATCTTTTGTGCTAATAAAGAATAATAAAGGTACAACACTAATACTTGCATTAATATACAGACCTCCAGCTCAATCAGTGCAAACTGACCGAGAAATTTATGAACAAATTGCAGATGTAAGTAACTCACAAGATACCGTATTTTTTGGCGACTTTAATTTACCTGTGACCAAGCGGGGCGATACTCTTACTTCACACTCCGGACATGACTTGTATACGAACTTGCAAGAGAGTTCGCTTTATCAATTTGTTCGAACACCGACCCGTGGTAATAAAGTTCTTGACATTGTACTTGCAACAAAAGAAGAATTAATAGAGAATTTGAATGTTGGTGATGAATTCAGTAACAGCGACCATCGTACGATAACTTTCACTTTAAACTTTACTAGTAACGAACCAAATAGTAGCATCGAAAAAGTCCCTAATTTCAAGAAAGCAAACTTTCATAAACTTAGAGCTATGTTTAAAGAAACTGACTGGAGCTTTTTAATTAACAATAACGACATAAATACATCTTGGAAGTTATTCGAAACCACTTACCTAAAAGCAGTGCAAGACTGCATATCATCGAAAATACGGCGTCCAGGCCATAATAATAAGCCCAAATGGTGAAATAAAGATATTTCAAACTGCCTGCTTGCTAAACAATTTGCTAATGATAGATTAAAATCCTCACAAAATGACGAAGAACGGGTGAAATTTGTAGAGCTACGACGCAAAGCCAAAAAGTTAATTAAGCAAAGTAAAAAGACCTTAGAGTTACATATTGCGAATCAAAATAAAACAAACCCGAAAGAATTCTATAGTTATATCAGAAAGAAAAAAGTAGTTACTTCAACTGTTGGACCGTTAGTCGATGAAAATGGAGAATACACCAAAGACGAAGTACAAATGAGTAATGCCCTCAATACCTTCTTTGCATCAGTTTTTACAACAGAAGACCTCAGTGATATCCCTACACCATCGCTGATTCAGATTGATAATTCAGATGTTCTAAGCAATATCACCGTTACAGAGAGAGAAGTATTGAATTGTTTAGATAAACTCAAGGTAAATAAAACGCCTGGACCTGATACAATCTGGCCTAGAGTTCTAAAGGAAGCTAAGGATGAGCTCTCCAAACCACTGACATTACTATTCAATAAATCCTTGCAGTCTGGAACTATGCCTGATCAGTGGAAGATAGCCAACGTAACACCGATATTCAAAAAAGGCAGCAAATCCCTACCCAGTAACTATCGTCCAATTAGCTTAACCTCAGTTGTATGTAAAATACTAGAAACGGTCATAAGAGACAGACTCGTAAATCACTTAGAGGAAAATAACATACTTAAAGATACTCAACACGGCTTTCGTAAAAAACGTTCCTGTTTAACAAACCTCTTAGACTTCTTCCACGATATCCTCAACCTCTACGATGAGAGTAAAGCTGTAGATATTATATACCTTGATTTTCAAAAGGCCTTTGACAAAGTTCCCCACAAACGTTTACTGCTAAAACTAAAAGCACATGGAATACAAGACGGTGTGTTGAAATGGATAGAAAATTGGCTCAGCGACAGAAAGCAAAGAGTAGTCATAAACGGTAAGGCATCTAAATGGACCAATGTAAGTAGCGGGGTACCCCAGGGATCGGTACTAGGACCAATTCTCTTTCTAATTTACATCAACGACATAGATGAGGGTCTCACCTGTACAATCTCAAAATTTGCTGACGATACAAAAATTGCAAATAGCGTACTCTCAAAAGATCAAGTTGACGATATGCATCACAATCTAGATAAATTGTCACATTGGGCCCAAACTTGGCAAATGAGTTTCAATGCGGATAAATGTAAAGTACTACATATCGGATACCTAAATGAGAAAGCAAACTATTCGATGAATGGCACTCAGCTTAAGAATGTAAACAGAGAAACCGATTTGGGAGTAACAATATCGAGTAACCTAAAACCGAGTCAACAATGTTCAGAAGTTGTTAAGAAGGCAAACAAAATAATTGGCTTTATAGGTAGATCATTTGAGCATAAATCCAAAGACGTAATCCTAACCCTTTACAATTCCTTAGTCCGCCCTCTTCTGGAATACTGCGTTCAATCCTGGTGCCCTTATTACCAAAAAGACATAAACAAGCTAGAACGAGTTCAATGTAGAGTTACCAAAATGATACCTAGCCTAAAGAACAAACCATACGAAGAGCGTCTTAGAGAATTAAATCTATTTCCTTTAACCCAGCGCAGATTAAGAGGTGACTTAATTCAAGTGTTCAAAATCATCAAAGGCATCGACAATATGAACTGTAGTAAGTACTTCACTATCGACCAATCTAATTACACGCGGGGAAACGGTTGCAAAATTATTGGTAAATCTTTTAACTCCCACGAATCTAAGAATTTCTTCTTCAATCGAGTTGTCAACTTGTGGAATGGGCTTCCCCGAGACGTTATAGACTGCAGCACCGTTAATTCATTTAAATTCCGCCTAGACAAATATCTCGCATCAAACCCGCGACTGACCGCGTTTGTAAATGAATAACTTTATTTTATCCTCCCCTCAGTTACTAACCCATATGTCCCCTACTAACTTCCTAGTCCTGCCACGTTAGTGGCAGGGCAGTAGTTCCCTTTCCAATGTTCCCTTACCCACTCTAAACCACTGTTTGGACACTTGATCCTCAGTGTTTTGGAGGACAAGCAGCCTAGAAGGGTCACTAGATCTGTTGTTGCTTGATTTCCTTTGTACTCCTTTGTACTCCTTTGTATAATACTCACACACACACTATCTTCATAAACCATACTTTCTTCTCACTAGCGTAGATTTAACACTGAAGATTATGACGCATTTTTTACGTTTTATTCTGGATATCACTAGACGATTTTGTACACTTTAGGAAGGATCTGTGGGAATAATAAGGGTAAACACTATCTCAATTAATCCTCTGACTTCCATATACCCTTCCTAATCTGAATAAAATCGTGTAATTAATAATAGCCAGAATACAGAGATGAGTTGCGTCATCGTATCTCCTTAGGGTTAATTTACACACATCATAACCCTTTTACAATACGAGGATGCATTTTGTTCCATTATTTGGCTATTATTAGAAGATTAATCTTAGATTAGGAAGGTTATATGGAAGTCAGAGGGTTAATTTTGATAGTCTTTACCCTTTTAATTCCCTTCCTAAGCTGTGTAAAATCGTGTAATAATAGCCGGTATATACTGTTAAAATGCATTATAATACTACAAGGGGCTAACACTGGAATGCAGATATATTTGTTAATTTACGCATATTTGTTAATTTACGCATATTTGTTAATTTACGCATATTTGTTAATTTACGCATATTTGTTAATTTACGCATATTTGTTAATTTACGCATAATTGTTAATTTACACATATTTGTTAATTTACGCACATTTTGATACGATAAATTTAAAGGGGCATACTAAACGCGTACCGGTACTTAGAATGTTCATTGTGTTTGCTATTGTTTATATGCTCTGCGATCCTTGGAAGGTTCATTCCCCCTTACAGTATGTACCTTGACATGACATGACATGAATATAGGGAAGGTGAGACGAGCCATAACAGCAATTGCATAGTATTTTTGTTATTACCTTGCTCCCTAGAAATGTTAAAATAAATATATAAATAATATATATATATATAGGCCTATACCGTATATATATATATTATATATATTATATATATATATATATATATATATATACAGTATATAGATACACAGTATATATATAATCTATATTTTATTAATTTCACCACAACACCAAACACCTCCAATGACATTATATAATAATAATATTTCATAAAAAATAATAATTATATTAAAACTAAGACCCCCTTTCAAGATAAATATGCATATTTTTCGGTATCACAACATGCCGGTCGAATGTAGGTTTCTCCCAAAATACAGGCTAGCTGTCGCTCGCCTGGAACAAATCGAAACCTAAGTTGCACGAAAAGTCTTAATATTGGCAAGCAAAAATTAATCGAAAAGTATTTAAATTGCCAAACAAATTGAGCGGAAGTCTTACAATCAGAAAACTAATGGGGCTAAGCATGAGGGAGAAGGGGGTCCAGAAAAACAAAAACCTTCCCTTAATCCCTTCAGCACGATGATGGCATAATGTTCATCTTATTCTGGTTGCCATTAAGGGGAGATATCGACTTGAGGGATTTTTTTCTGGACTCCTTTCTCCCTCATGTTTAGCCCCATTGCTTTTGAGATTTTAAGACAGTCGCCCCATTAGTTTGGCGATTTTAAGAACTTTCGCCCCCATTTCCGTAAATGTTAAGACCTTTCGTGCAATTTAGGTGTCGATTTTATCCTGGCGAGCGATAGCGAGCCTTTAATTTAAGAGGAACCGGCTTTCAGCCGGGAAATTTTTCTGCCGAAAAATGTACAAATTTATCTTGAAAGGGGCTCAAGGGGGTGTAATCTTAAGTTTGATGGATATCTAGAGACCAAACTAAAAACCTCCCCTTAAACGATGTTCCTTAGCTTATACTCTACGGAAAAATACAATCTCGATAAACCCTCTGAATATAATAGGTCCTTTTGAAACTACATAATATCGTCTAACTTTAGCCAGGAGAAAATGGTAAAAGGGCGTCATCGTGCTGATAGGGTTAATGCCCTGAAGGAAGGTAGGGGACAGAGGAAATATAGTCCATTCATTATATGTTGGCCAAAAATCGTGAACCCTACCCTCTGTAACTAATACAAGAGCTGGAGAAAATGGGCTGTAAACGTTCACGCCTATTCCCTGGCTGACTCTTCCTAACTGGTGCAAGTATTGGCCCAAATACTCTAGTCGTTTTTTTTTTTTAGCTATAGAGGTTAGTGAAGTTATTGGACTAATTGTATTGAGCAGACTAGTAGGGGATGAAGAAGGGAGCTAGAGGAGTTGAAAGCGTCGGGGCTTGCCCAAATTGCGTGGATTGTATCTGTTTGAGAGTGAGCAGGACAGACAGGACGAACATAACATAACGCGACATGAATATAGACCTTGTATAATTTACGTTATATTTTATTGTATTATGATTGACGCTTAACGATTGTATGTATCATTATTATCACCACATTAATGAAGTGGACTAAACACTTATTATTGTTATTATTATTATTATTATTCTATCTATCTATTGCCTGACGCCGTGATCCCCGAAGGAGTGGCCACGAACGAACCGCCCCCATGCACCTCTGTCCCCAGTCAGTCGACGCCCCTCCCCCCAACCAGCACCGATACTTCCTCACTCCATCCTTCCACCTCATATTCGGTCTACCTCTCCCTCTCTGTCCCTCCACCTCGCTCTCGTACACCCTCTTAGTCATTCTCTCGCTTTCCATACGTTCCATATGGCCGAACCATCTCAAGTTGTTCCTTTTCACACTTTCCAGCACATCTACCTCCACACCACACCTCCTTCTTACTTCTTCATTAGTCTGTCTATCCCTCCATGTAACTCTGCACGCACTTCTTAAGTCATTCGTTTCCACTGCTCTCACTATTGATCTGAGTCTCTTCTCAAACGTCCATGCTTCGCTTCCGTAAGTCAGTGTCGGGATTACCACACTGTCATGCAAGGACTTCTTCACTTCCATACTGACCACCCTATTTCTTGTTACTGCTTTCAACGTTCCTAAAACCCTCTTCCCCTGTTACACCCTCTCCCGCACTTCCTCGTTCCATCTTTGCTCTACACACTGCCCAGATACTTATTATTATTATTATTATTGATATTACTAATTATTTTTTCCCTACAGGTTGATGGAGTTGAAGCCCTGCAGTGTCTTACTGTGGTAGTCCCTCCTCTCCTCATTCTTAACCTTCAACAAACAGCTTAGTGAGGGTTAGTAGATCTATTGTTTTGTGATTTATTCTGTAATAATGTTTTTCTTCTTCTCCTTCTCTTTCTCATTCTTATTATATATATATATACTAAGTTCACTTTTTTTTTTTTTTTTTTTTTTTTCTATGTGATTGAGGGAGGCAAAAGGCATAACTGCCTATAGCGAGTGCCTCCCCCATAGTTGAAAGAGTGACAGGGCCAAAATCAAGGGACGTTCGAGCCAAAATGCCTGGACACACGGAGTTTGAAGCAATTTAAGTCATAGGAAGAGGGAAAGACTGATTCTGGGAGAGAGTTCCAGAGCTCAGCTGTTGAGTAGAAGAAAGTTTGAGAGTAACGTTTCACTCTTGGGTTGGAGAGTTGCACAGAGTAGGGGTGGGATTGAGTTGCAAGACGGGTACCACGTGCCCTACGTAAAGGAGGTGGTATGCACTGGGATAGCTCTGAGGAACACTGATTATTATAGTAGCGATAGAATAGCGAGAGAGATGCAACATTGCGGCGGAGAGAGAGAGATTGCAGAGAGTTGGTGAGTGGACGGGAGTTAATGATACGAAAGGCCTTCCTTTCAACTTTGTCTAGGAGAGCGGTGTGAGAGGAACCTCCCCACACATGTGAACAATACTCAATACAAGGGCGCACTATGCCCCTGTACAGAGCAAGAAGCTGTGCAGGGGAAAAGAACCCCCTAAGGCGGTTGAGCACACCCAGCTTCTGGGAGGCTGCCTTAGCAAGACTGGTAATATGGTCCTTCCAAATAAGAGCAGAAGAAAAAGAGACGCCAAGAATATTGAGAGAAGATGAAGGGTTGATTTTTGTATTGTTGAAGAATAAGGGATAGTCCGCTGGGAGATCCTGACGGGTAGATAGATGGAGAAATTGGGTTTTGGAAGCATTAAAGTTAACAAGGTTTTCTCTGCCCCAATTGGAAATAGTATTTAGATCAGAATTTAAGAGTTCTATGGCTTCATTACGTTTGTCGTTGAGGGATTGCTGGCTGGGGCGTTCTGAAAAACTAATGGAGTAGTGTAAGGTTGAGTCGTCTGCGTATGAATGGATGGGAATTAAGGTACAGTTAAGGAGATCATTTATAAAAATTAGAAAGAGAATAGGAGATAGGACAGAGCCCTGAGGAACACCGGAGTTTATAGGGTGAGGGAGTGAACAATGGCCGTCCACAACCGCGGCTATGGAACGGTCGGAAAGGAAATTAGAGACAAAGGCACAGATGGAGGGATAGAAACCGAAGGAGGGTAGTTTAGAAATTAAAGATATATGCCAGACTCTATCGAAGGCTTTCGATATGTCTAGTGCAATAGAAAAAGTCTCACCGAAGTCCCGAAAGGAGGATGACCAAGAGTTAGTAAGATATGAAAGAAGATCACCAGTAGAGCGACCCTTAAGGAAGCCATACTGGCGATCTGAGAGCAGATTATGAGAAGAGAAATGCTTAAGAAATTTGGAAGCAAGAATAGTTTCAAAAACTTTAGAAAGACAAGAGATAAGAGCAATTGGACGATAGTTGGAGGGTTGAGAGCGGTCACCCTTCTTTGGGACAGGTTGAATGTGAGCAAACTTCCAGCATGAAGGGAAGACGTTAGAGGATAGACAGAGACGAAAGAGTTTGCCTAGGCAGGGAGTCAGCACGGAAGCACAGTTTTTGAGAACAACAGGAGGAACACCGTCCGGACCGTACGCCTTATTAGTGTTAAGCCCAGAGAGGGTAGCAAGTACATCTTTAGAAGAGATTAGGATATTAGGCATAAGTAAGAGAGAGGAGGGCGGAGAGGGAGGAATAGGACCGGAATCATCCAAGGTGGAGTTTCTAGCAAAAGTTTGAGCGAAGAGTTTAGCTTTGTCAGAGGAAGAAGTGATGGTTGTGCCATCAGAGTGGGAAAAGGGAGGGAAAGACGAGGAAGAGAAATTGTTGGAGAGGTTTTTGGCTAGATGCCAGAAAGCTTGGGAAGAGCTAGAGTTGGATAGTTCAGTGCATTTATTATTGATGAAAGAGTGTTTGGCAAGTCGAAGAACAGATTTGGCTTGATTCCGGGCAGAAACATATGAAGAATGAGAGTCTTGAGTTTTAAGGCGTCGGTACCGTTTGAATGCTTCCTCCTTATTGCGGACAGCAGTAGAACAGGCGTGAGTAAACCAAGATTTTTTAGCATTAGTCTGGAGAAAGAGAATGGAATGTATGCTTCCATGCCCGATAGGATTACCTCGGTAATGCGTTCAGCACTCTCCGAGGGTCCTCGGCCATGGAAGCAGAAATCATTCCATGGGAAATCAAAGAAGTACTGCCGAAGAGTACTGCCGTACTTGACCTGGAATAGTCAGTTACAGTGGTGTAAGGGAGGTCACTAAGTACAGCAATATATAGTTTTAACGGTTTAGGTTTAAATTTTTTGTTCGAACATTGTGTGCTTAGAATCATGTATATAATTATATCCTGAAGATTTAAGCACTTTTAAAGGCATTTTAACCTGAGGAGTGCGTAATTTATATTTGTACATGTGCCGTGTGTGCGAATTACCTACAATTCTGACAGAATTTGTTATATCTACCATATAAGGCATTGTTACTGCTCCATGTGCATATATTTTACTTGTATAATGAACATGTCACAGGACTGTTATATATATATTTTTGTTGTTGTCATGGGCTGTTTTCCAGAAGGCCTATCGCATTCGTCTTGCAGACACTTCCTGCAGGCCTGTCGCTTTTGCCGTGTTAAGGCCTTTCATAGGCCTGTATTTTTTACCTAATAATTTATCAGGTTTGCAAGATTGTGTGGCAATAACGTTTCTACCCTAACCCTGTTAGTAGAGCCACAAAGTGAAAAGGCAGGAATGGGAGAGATGACTGTCGAAAAATCTATACTTACAGTGGCATTTTTACGTTAAGGCCAATTTAGGGTGGAGATATGAAAAATAGGTCCTCATATAATTATGACTACAATATGACTGTTTCGTTCAGTTCAGGATATCCTTCTAACAAATAGCAAGTTCAGGCCTCTAAATCACGTCTAAATCATTAGGCTAAATATTCAAAGTATTTAGCCTAAGCAATTTTCTAAAGAAATGAAGGTCAAAATCCAAAAGAATCGCATCTAAAACAATTGGAAAATTTATGATTAAGTGCCAACAAAATCAGAACATAAAAAGTATCATCGACCGTATTTACAACATTGCATATTTTAGGTGTTATAAATAACTTAGTACTACAGTGATTTACTTGTTTGTTAATTGTTATTACTAAACAATACAAAGGAGTACAAAGGAAATCAAGCAACAATAGGTCTAGTGACCCCTCTAGGCTGCTTGTCCTCCAAAACACTGAGGATCAAGTGTCCAAACAGTTGTTTAGAGTGGGTAAGGGATCATTGGAAAGGGAATTACTCCCCTGGAACTAATGTCCGAGGCAGGATTAGGAAGTTTGTAGGGGACAGATGTGTTAGTAACATAACACAATTATAAGTGATCTTTAGTATATCTGGGAAAAAGAGAGTAACGTCTTAGTAATATACTGTATATACGCAGTAATATGGGATAAGAGAAGGAAAATCTAAAATTATCAACTGTATTTTTTTTTAGTTTTTTTTCTCGATTATTATATTTCTGCATTTTCGATGCTGTTGAGAAATAGCAGCCGCCACCAGTCACGTGCCATGCCTGCCATACCCTAGATACGCCACCAGTCACGTGCCATGCATGCCATACCCTAGATACGCCACCAGTCACGTGCCATGCCTGCCATACCCTAGATACGCCACCAGTCACGTGCCATGCCTGCCATACCCTAGATACGCCACCAGTCGGACGTACAAAAGAGTACAAAGGAGTACAAAGGAAATCAAGCAACAACAGATCTAGTGACCCTTCTAGGTTGCTTGTCCTCCAAAACACTGAGGATCAAGTGTCCAAACAGTGGTTTAGAGTGGGTAAGGGAACATTGGAAAGGGAATTACTGCCCTGGAACTAATGTCCGTGGCAGGAACGTGTTGGTAACTGTACCGTTTAATATACTGTATTTGCCCTTACAGTACCGGCGACGTCTTTTTGTTTTATTTCAGCTGCATGTAGACGATTTTATGAAGCTTAGGAAGGATATATGGTAGCTGAAAAGGTTAATTGAGATAGTCTGTAATCTTTTAACGGATATAAATCTTTCATAGCTGAATAAAACCGTCTAATAGTTGCCAGAATATAATGAAAAGGACGTCACCGGTACTGAATGGGTTAATATTAATAGACCCGAGGTGAACGACTGAGCTGTGGGATTTTGGTGGGGATGATAGAACACTTTAATGTTGACGTATAATGGTAATCATATTTTCATAAATTAATGTGTAGGCCGTATAACCCATAAATATTTATGTGATCCGTTTTAATTTCATGAATGGGTGTTGTAAATATGGGTATTATAGATTGGATACTCTCACACAGACAGTACTAAATCAAACTCATTAACCCTTTCACGCATTTATGATGCAGAGGTTGCCAGATTAGCAATAAGAAATAGAGTTCGCTCACTCTTATAATTACCTCTCCAAAATTAGTTTTCTGCCCACAGCTAACTCAAAGACAACTGCAGAGGTTGAAGTAACTAAACTAAAGGTTTCTAAATACCCCTGATGGTAACAAAGGCTTTAACGTATCCCCAATAGGCTCAAAAACGCGTCATATGCGTGAAATGGTTAACTCCTGCACTCGTACACTCAGACACGCACACACATACAGTACTAAAACAACCCATGCATTCACTCACACACTCATACACACACCCTTTCCACGAGTGTTGCTGAATGTACAAGAAAATAACACTATTATTGACCATGGGAAAATTCTAAAAGAGGGTACCGGTAATGGAAATATGGTTGTTTGTTAAAGATATCACTGCTATAGTCCATTAATTATAATTAGGTCAACAAATATTGACCACTAATATCTATAACTAAAAAAGACTAGACAATTCGAACAAATATTTTTATCATTTGAGAAGAGTCGGCCAGAGAATAGGTGCGGAACTTTGCAGCCCATTTACTCCAGCCCTTTTTAAGTTACAGTTAAAGGATAGAGATAAATATTTACTGTCTAATAATAATAATAATAATAATAATACAGATAAATGTGTTCTTTCTAATTTGTATGAAAGCAATTACTCAAGATTTTCTCTTTAAGGGGGGATGGGGGGGTTTTCTGGCCCCCTTCTCCCTCGTGTTCAGTCCCATTAGTTTTCAGATTATAAGACGTTCGACCCATTAGTTTGGTGATTTTAAGACCTTTCACCTGTTTTCATTGTCAATATTAAGACCTCTCGTGCCATTTAAGTGTCGATTGTTTTCCTGGCAAGCGATAGCTAGCCTAAAATTTAGGAGGAACCCGGCCTAAAGGATATTTTTCTACCGAAAAATGTACACATTTATCTGGAAGGGGAATCTTGGGGATGTTATTTATCTGGAAGGGGGATCTTGGGGATGTTATTTTTAAGTTTGATGGAGGTCCAGGAAGGAACTAAATCAATACTAAATATATTTATCGAAAAATTTATTACCCCCCCCCCCCTTTAGGTTTTGGCTGCGGGAGTGTGGTTGTGGGAGGGGAGGGGGGAGGGGGGTCAGGTGTGGGAGTATTGAAGTAGGTGTGTGTGGGTGCTTACGTCTTGGTGTTTGGGTGGTAGTTGTGTATGTGTGTGTGTGTGTGTGTGGTAGTTTTGAGTGGTAGTGTAGCTCAGAGTGGTTGCCTATATATGGTAGTGTGGTATAGAGTGATAGGTGTTTGTGGTTGTGTGGTATAGAAAGATTGTTTGTGTGTGGTAGTGTGGTTTATAGTGATAGTTTGTGTGTGGTAGTTTAAGTCATAGGACGAGGGAAAGACAGATTGAGGGAGAGAGTGCCAGAGAATATTTGGTGAGTAGAAGAAATACTGCGAAAATCATTCAATCTTGGGTGTGATGAGTTGGGCAGAATAGGGGTAGGAATGTGTTGAAAGGTGGGTGCCCCCTACTCTACTGTATATATGGTAGCGAGGCTAATATTGTTAGTGTGTGTGGTTGTGTGGTTATGGTGATGTGGCTATGTGGTAGTTTGGTCTAGAGTAGAGTAATGGTTTGCGTATGGTAATGAGTTATATGATGACAGTTAAAGTGTGTGTATGTGGTAGTGAATGTGTCTGTGTGGTTATCTGTGTGTTTGTGTGTGGCAGTATTGAAGTATGTGCATGTGTGTGGGTGTGTACGTCATGGTGTTTGTGTGGTAGTTATGTGTGTGTGTGTGTGTGGTGAAGTATAGTGTGTGTGTGTGGTGAAGTATAGTGTCTGTGTGTGGTGAAGTATAGTGTGTGTGTGTGTGGTGAAGTATAGTGTGTGTGTGTGTGTGTGGTGAAGTATAGTGTGTGTGTGTGTGTGTGATGAAGTATAGTTATGTGTGTGGTGAAGTATAGTGTGTATGGTGAAGTATAGTGTGTGTGTGGTGAAGTATAGTGTCTGTGTGGTGAAGTATAGTGTCTGTGTGTGGTGAAGTATAGTGTGTGTGTGTGGTGAAGTATAGTGTGTGTGTGGTGAAGTATAGTGTCTGTGTGTGGTGAAGTATAGTGTGTGTGTGGTGAAGTATAGTGTGTGTGGTGAAGTATAGTGTGTGTGTGGTGAAGTATAGTGTGTATGGTGAAGTATAGTGTGTGTGGTGAAGTATAGTGTATGTGTGTGGGTGTGTGGTGAAGTATAGTGTCTGTGTGTGGGTGTGTGGTGAAGTATAGTGTATGTGGTGAATTATAGTGTGTATGGTGAAGTATGTGTGGGTGTGGTGAAGTATAGTGTATGTGTGTATGGTGAAGTATAGTGTGCGTGTGTGTGTGTGTGGTGAAGTATAGTGTGTGTGGTGAATTATATTGTGTATGGTGAAGTATAGTGTGTATGTGTGGGTGTGGTGAAGTATAGTGTGTGTGTGTATGGTGAAGTATAGTGTGTGTGTGTGTGGTGAAGTATAGTGTCTGTGTGGTGAAGTATAATGTGTATGGTGAAGTCATAGGGTGAAGTATAGTGTGTGTGTGTGTGTGTGTGGTGAAGTATAGTGTGTGTGTGTATGGTGAAGTATAGTGTGTGTGTGTGGTGAAGTATAGTGTGTGTGTGTGTGTGTGGTGAAGTATAGTGTGTGTGGTGAAGTATAGTGTGTGTGTGTATGGTGAAGTATAGTGTGTGTGTGTGGTGAAGTATAGTGTGTATGGTGAAGTATAGTGTGTGTGTGTGTGTGTGTGTGTGTGTGTGTGGGGAAGTATAGTGTGTGTGTGTGTGTGGTGAAGTATAGTGTGTGTATGTGTGGTGAAGTATAGTGTGTGTGTGTGTGGTGAAGTATAGTGTGTGTGTGTGTGTGTGGTGAAGTATAGTGTGTGTGTGTGTGTGTGTGTGGTAAAGTATAGTGTGTGTGTGTGTGGTGAAGTATAGTGTGTGTGTGTGTGGTGAAGTATAGTGTGTGTGTGTGTGTGTGGTGAAGTATAGTGTGTGTGTGTGTGTGGTGAAGTATAGTGTGTGTGTGGTGAAGTATAGTGTGTGTGTGGTGAAGTATAGTGTGTGTGTGGTGAAGTATAGTGTGTGTGTGTGTGGTGAAGTATAGTGTGTGTGTGTGTGTGGTGAAGTATAGTGTGTGTGTGTGTGTGGTGAAGTATAGTGTGTGTGTGTGTGGTGAAGTATAGTGTGTGTGTGTGTGGTGAAGTATAGTGTGTGTGTGTGGTGAAGTATAGTGTGTGTGTGTGTGGTGAAGTATAGTGTGTGTGTGTGTGTGGTAAAGTATAGTGTGTGTGTGTGTGTGTGGTGAAGTATAGTGTGTGTGTGTGGTGAAGTATAGTGTGTGTGTGTGTGTGGTGAAGTATAGTGTGTGTGTGTGTGGTGAAGTATAGTGTGTGTGTGTGTGTGGTGAAGTATAGTGTGTGTGTGTGTGGTGAAGTATAGTGTGTGTGTGTGTGGTGAAGTATAGTGTGTGTGTGTGTGTGGTGAAGTATAGTGTGTGTGTGTGTGTGGTGAAGTATAGTGTGTGTGTGTGTGTGGTGAAGTATAGTGTGTGTGTGTGGTGAAGTATAGTGTGTGTGTGTGTGTGTGTGGTGAAGTATAGTGTGTGTGTGTGTGTGGTGAAGTATGGTGTGTGTGTGTGTGTGTGGTGAAATATAGTGTGTGTTTGTGTGGTGAAGTATAGTGTGTGTGTGTGTGGTGAAGTATAGTATGTGTGGTGAAGTATAGTGTGTGTGTGTGTGTGTGTCAGTAGTGAAGTATAGGGTGTATGTGTGTGTGTGTGTGGTAAAGTATAGTGTGTGTCAGTAGTGAAGTATAGGGTGTATGTGTGTTTCTGTAGTGTGATACATTAGACTAATAGGTGTAAGGAAATGAGGACAGGGCCACGGAAGCACATACACACGCACACTTGCCTGCCCAAACGCGAACGTGCAAGTACGACCATACACTAACGTACACATACATGAACATTTACAAACACCACAAGCTAACGTAATCTACACACACAGACACACACAAAACAGGGCATACACATACATATCATTGTGGATACCTACACTCGCACACTTAGTCAGGCTGACACACACATACACAATAAGTCAATAACACAGATACAAATACATTCACTCTACCATACTTGTCTATTTCCAATTAAACTACTCTCTCTCTCTCTCACTCACTCACTCACTCACTCACTCACTCACTCACTCACTCACCCACCCACTCACCCTCACTCACTCTCAATCTCTCTATCTCTCTCTATATATATCTGTCTACAGTATATAATATAAAATTACACACACACAATCGATCATGGCATAACAAAGACACCTTTGTCTAGACGTACACATAATTAAGTACACACACGCTCATACACACACACACGTACAGACGCATAATTACACATAATGACATGATGGCAGTCGATAAAATATACACACTTTTTATATGGTACACACATTTTTACAGGACTCATGGCAAATGCGCTATACCTTGTTCCAAATAGGTAGGCCAGAAAGTGTGAACCCTGACCTCTGTAACTCATAAAGGGCCTGAGCAAGTGGTCTGATCGTCGTATCCTAAGTGCCGACATTATAACTCTAGCGCAGTTAACCCCTTCTGTACCGGCGCGGTCCTACTATTGGACGATTGTATTCAGTTTAAAAAGGGATTCCAACGGGCTTCGAACACTCGCACTTAACAACTCATTTTACTACTACAGATACTTCTTAAACTGCACACAATCGTCTAAATATAACTAGAATAAAATGATAAAGACGTCGCCGGTACAGAAGAGGTTAGTACTAAAAAAGAAAGTCATAACTGGGTATAAAAACTTATGATAGCCTAATCATCCTGAGAGTGTGAGGAAGTTATAATGTCGTGGACGAGTAATAAGCTATTAACCCTTTCAAGATATGATTACATATTTTTTGTTTTCTGGCAACTATTACACGATCATATTCAACTTAGGAAGCACATCTCTCAATTAAAATGCTACAGATATTTTCAATTAATTCTTCTAGCTAGCATATACCCATTTTAAGCTTCATAAAATGGTATAAATGTAGTTGATATCAAATACAAAAAGATGTCACCGGTACTGGAATGGTTAATTCAATGGTTAGTTACGCCCCTCACCTTGCCATAACTTAATTAAGGCATCTTTGAGTATCCGGCCTAGGAACTTAGAAATACAGTTTTTTTATTAATGCATATTTTCCGGTAGAAAAGTGTCCTAGCGAACCTTCAACACCGGAGCAACTGGCCTTTGGCCTGGATTTTTTTCTTTTGAAACATTTATATATTTAGCTTGATGGAAAATAAGTGCTCGGAAATTGCAAAAATCAATCAAAACCCTCAATGATAATTAGGAAAAAAGTGGGAGAAAAAAAAAGCATAGAAACGAACAGCCAAAGAATGTGGTCGCTTGTAGGTGTTTATATGTGGTATCACTCATGGAGGTAGAATATAATATTATAGCTTCATGGTATCACTAAGGATGTGGTCGCTTGTAGGTGTTTATATGTGGTATCACTCATGGAGGTAGAATATAATATTATAGCTTCATGGTATCACTAAGGATGTGGTCGCTTATAGGTGTTTATATGTGGTATCACTCATAGAGGTAGAATATAATATTATAGCTTCATGGTATCACTAAGAATGTGGTCGCTTGTAGGTGTTTATATGTGGTATCACTCATGGAGGTAGAATATAATATTATAGCTTCATGGTATCACTAAGGATGTGGTCGCTTGTAGGTGTTTATATGTGGTATCACTCATGGAGGTAGAATATAATATTATAGCTTCATGGTATCACTAAGGATGTGGTCGCTTGTAGGTGTTTATATGTGGTATCACTCATGGAGGTAGAATATATATTATAGCTTCATGGTATCACTAAGAATGTGGTCGCTTGTAGGTGTTTATATGTGGTATCACTCATGGAGGTAGAATATAATATTATAGCTTCATGGTATCACTAAGAATGTGGACGCTTGTAGGTGTTTATATGTGGTATCACTCATGGAGGTAGAATATAATATTATACCTTCATGGTATCACTAAGGATGTGGTCGCTTGTAGGTGTTTATATGTGGTATCACTCATGGAGGTAGAATATAATATTATAGCTTCATGGTATCACAAAGGATGTGGTCGCTTGTAGGTGTTTATATGTGGTATCACTCATGGAGGTAGAATATAATATAGCTTCATGGTATCACTAAGAATGTGGTCGCATGTAGGTGTTTATATGTGGTATCACTCAGGGAGGTAGAATATAATATTATAGCTTCATGGTATCACTAAGAATGTGGTCGCTTGTAGGTGTTTATATGTGGTACCACTCATGGAGGTAGAATATAATATTATAGCTTCATGGTATCACTAAGAATGTGGTCGCTTGTAGGTGTTTATATGTGGTATCACTCAGGGAGGTAGAATATAATATTATAGCTTCATGGTATCACTAAGAATGTGGTCGCTTGTAGGTGTTTATATGTGGTACCACTCATGGAGGTGGAATATAATATTATAGCTTCATGGTATCACTAAGAATGTGGTCGCTTGTAGGTGTTTATATGTGGTATCACTCATGGAGGTAGAATAATATTATAGCTTCATGGTATCACTAAGAATGTGGTCGCTTGTAGGTGTTTATATGTGGTATCACTCATGGAGGTAGAATATTATAGCTTCATGGTATCACTAAGAATGTGGTCGCTTGTAGGTGTTTATATGTGGTATCACTCATGGAGGTAGAATATAATATAGCTTCATGGTATCACTAAGAATGTGGTCGCTTGTAGGTGTTTATATGTGGTATCACTCATGGAGGTAGAATATAATATTATAGCTTCATGGTATCACTAAGAATGTGGTCGCTTGTAGGTGTTTATATGTGGTATCACTCATGGAGGTAGAATATAATATTATGCTTCATGGTATCACTAAGGATGTGGTTGCTTGTAGGTGTTTATATGTGGTATCACTCATGGAGGTAGAATATAATATTATAGCTTCATGGTATCACTAAGGATGTGGTCGCTTGTAGGTGTTTATATGTGGTATCACTCATGGAGGTAGAATATAATATTATAGCTTCATGGTATCACTAAGGATGTGGTCGCTTGTAGGTGTTTATATGTGGTATCACTCATGGAGGTAGAATATAATATTATAGCTTCATGGTATCACTAAGAATGTGGTCGCTTGTAGGTGTTTATATGTGGTACCACTCATGGAGGTAGAATATAATATTATAGCTTCATGGTATCACTAAGAATGTGGTCGCTTGTAGGTGTTTATATGTGGTATCACTCATGGAGGTAGAATATAATATTATAGCTTCATGGTATCACTAAGGATGTGGTCGCTTGTAGGTGTTTTATGTGGTACCACTCATGGAGGTAGAATATAATATTATAGCTTCATGGTATCACTAAGAATGTGGTCGCTTGTAGGTGTTTATATGTGGTATCACTCATGGAGGTAGAATATAATATTATAGCTTCATGGTATCACTAAGGATGTGGTCGCTTGTAGGTGTTTATATGTGGTACCACTCATGGAGGTAGAATATAATATTATAGCTTCATGGTATCACTAAGAATGTGGTCGCTTGTAGGTGTTTATATGTGGTATCACTCATGGAGGTAGAATATAATATTATAGCTTCATGGTATCACTAAGGATGTGGTCGCTTGTAGGTGTTTATATGTGGTACCACTCATGGAGGTAGAATATAATATTATAGCTTCATGGTATCACTAAGGATGTGGTCGCTTGTAGGTGTTTATATGTGGTATCACTCATGGAGGTAGAATATAATATTATAGCTTCATGGTACCACTAAGGATGTGGTCGCTTGTAGGTGTTTATATGTGGTATCACTCATGGAGGTAGAATATAATATTATAGCTTCATGGTATCACTAAGGATGTGGTCGCTTGTAGGTGTTTATATGTGGTATCACTCATGGAGGTAGAATATAATATTAAAGCTTCATGGTATCACTAAGAATGTGGTCGCTTGTAGGTGTTTATATGTGGTATCACTCATGGAGGTAGAATCTAATATTATAGCTTCATGGTATCACTAAGAATGTGGTCGCTTGTAGGTGTTTATATGTGGTACCACTCATGGAGGTAGAATATAATATTATAGCTTCATGGTATCACTAAGAATGTGGTCGCTTGTAGGTGTTTATATGTGGTACCACTCATGGAGGTAGAATATAATATTATAGCTTCATGGTATCACTAAGAATGTGGTCGCTTGTAGGTGTTTATATGTGGTACCACTCATGGAGGTAGAATATAATATTATAGCTTCATGGTATCACTAAGAATGTGGTCGCTTGTAGGTGTTTATATGTGGTACCACTCATGGAGGTAGAATATAATATTATAGCTTCATGGTATCACTAAGAATGTGGTCGCTTGTAGGTGTTTATATGTGGTATCACTCAGGGAGGTAGAATATAATATTATAGCTTCATGGTATCACTAAGAATGTGGTCGCTTGTAGGTGTTTATATGTGGTACCACTCATGGAGGTAGAATATAATATTATAGCTTCATGGTATCACTAAGAATGTGGTCGCTTGTAGGTGTTTATATGTGGTATCACTCAGGGAGGTAGAATATATTATTATAGCTTCATGGTATCACTAAGAATGTGGTCGCTTGTAGGTGTTTATATGTGGTACCACTCATGGAGGTGGAATATAATATTATAGCTTCATGGTATCACTAAGAATGTGGTCGCTTGTAGGTGTTTATATGTGGTATCACTCATGGAGGTAGAATATAATATTATAGCTTCATGGTATCACTAAGAATGTGGTCGCTTGTAGGTGTTTATATGTGGTATCACTCAGGGAGGTAGAATATAATATAGCTTCATGGTATCACTAAGAATGTGGTCGCTTGTAGGTGTTTATATGTGGTACCACTCATGGAGGTAGAATATAATATTATAGCTTCATGGTATCACTAAGAATGTGGTCGCTTGTAGGTGTTTATATGTGGTATCACTCAGGGAGGTAGAATATATTATTATAGCTTCATGGTATCACTAAGAATGTGGTCGCTTGTAGGTGTTTATATGTGGTACCACTCATGGAGGTGGAATATAATATTATAGCTTCATGGTATCACTAAGGATGTGGTCGCTTGTAGGTGTTTATATGTGGTATCACTCATGGAGGTAGAATATAATATTATAGCTTCATGGTATCACTAAGAATGTGGTCGCTTGTAGGTGTTTATATGTGGTATCACTCAGGGAGGTAGAATATAATATAGCTTCATGGTATCACTAAGAATGTGGTCGCTTGTAGGTGTTTATATGTGGTATCACTCATGGAGGTAGAATATAATATTATAGCTTCATGGTATCACTAAGGATGTGGTCGCTTGTAGGTGTTTATATGTGGTATCACTCATGGAGGTGAATATAATATTATAGCTTCATGGTATCACTAAGGATGTGGTCGCTTGTAGGTGTTTATATGTGGTACCACTCATGGAGGTAGAATATAATATTATAGCTTCATGGTATCACTAAGAATGTGGTCGCTTGTAGGTGTTTATATGTGGTATCACTCAGGGAGGTAGAATATATTATTATAGCTTCATGGTATCACTAGAATGTGGTCGCTTGTAGGTGTTTATATGTGGTACCACTCATGGAGGTGGAATATAATATTATAGCTTCATGGTATCACTAAGGATGTGGTCGCTTGTAGGTGTTTATATGTGGTATCACTCATGGAGGTAGAATATAATATTATAGCTTCATGGTATCACTAAGAATGTGGTCGCTTGTAGGTGTTTATATGTGGTATCACTCATGGAGGTAGAATATAATATTATAGCTTCATGGTATCACTAAGGATGTGGTCGCTTGTAGGTGTTTATATGTGGTATCACTCATGGAGGTAGAATATAATATTATAGCTTCATGGTATCACTAAGGATGTGGTCGCTTCTAGGTGTTTATATGTGGTATCACTCATGGAGGTAGAATATAATATTATACCTTCATGGTATCACTAAGGATGTGGTCGCTTGTAGGTGTTTATATGTGGTATCACTCATGGAGGTGAATATAATATTATAGCTTCATGGTATCACTAAGGATGTGGTCGCTTGTAGGTGTTTATATGTGGTACCACTCATGGAGGTAGAATATAATATTATAGCTTCATGGTATCACTAAGAATGTGGTCGCTTGTAGGTGTTTATATGTGGTATCACTCAGGGAGGTAGAATATATTATTATAGCTTCATGGTATCACTAAGAATGTGGTCGCTTGTAGGTGTTTATATGTGGTACCACTCATGGAGGTGGAATATAATATTATAGCTTCATGGTATCACTAAGGATGTGGTCGCTTGTAGGTGTTTATATGTGGTATCACTCATGGAGGTAGAATATAATATTATAGCTTCATGGTATCACTAAGGATGTGGTCGCTTGTAGGTGTTTATATGTGGTATCACTCATGGAGGTGAATATAATATTATAGCTTCATGGTATCACTAAGGATGTGGTCACTTGTAGGTGTTTATATGTGGTACCACTCATGGAGGTAGAATATAATATTATAGCTTCATGGTACCACTAAGGCCGTTGTTCTGTCACTTAGGTTTGGACTGTGTACATCAAGTTCCAGCTTAAGGGGGGATGGGCTTGTTTTTCTGGACCCTCTTCTTCCTTGTGTTTAGTCCTATTAGTTTTTAGATTTTAAGATGTTCGGCCCATTAGTTTGGCCATTTTAAGATTTTACGCGCCATTTCTTTGTCAAATTTAAGACCTTTCGTGCCATTTAGGTGGCGATATTTTCCTGGCGAGCGACAGCGAGCCTGTAATTTTAAGAGTAACTGGCTTTCTGCCGGGACATTTATCTTGAAGGGTGGTCTAGGGGGTGTGTTTTACAGGTTGATGGAGTTTTAGGGAGGAAACTAAAAAATAATATAACATAAATCAATAAGCCAATATATACGCCCATCTCCCCTTAAGACGAACTTGTTGAGCCGAGCCCTTCCAATGATGGCAAGCAACTTATTCGGCTTGTTTTGTTTGGTCCTATCTGTAAACACGATGATTCACTTTAAAATATTCTCAGGAGCGTACAAATAGGTACATATGCGCAGGTGAATACATTTTATAACTTTGCTGAACACACACAAACACACACATATACACACGCACAAACACAGAGAGAGAGAGAGAGAGAGAGAGAGAGAGAATCCTTTTTGTGATGGAGGAATACACATTACAACAAGAAACCTCTCACCTCGCTCTGCCTCCTCACTAAATCGTTTAACCCTTTCAGTATAATGAGACACTGTTAGATTATGTTCTGGTAAGAGGGCCTTCACGTTTATCGGAGGGAAAAACTATCCCACGTATCGTACTGGGTGTCCTAAAGATGGGGATGGCGTTAAGCTGGATTAACCCTCTCACGTTCTTGACGCAATTTTGAGCCTATTAGGGATACTTTAAAGCTTTTGTTACCATCAGGGGTATTTAGAAACCTTTAGTTTAGTTACTTTAACCTCTGCAGATGTCTTTGAGTTAGCTGTGGGCAGAAAACTAATTTTGGAGAGCTAATCTGGCAACCTCTGCGTCATATGGTCGTGAGAGGGTTAACTCATACAGTACTGGTGACGTGTCTTTCATTTGATTACAGGCACATGTTGACGGTTTTATGAAGCTTAGGGAGGATATGTGATAACTAAAAGGATTAATTGAGATAGTCAGTGGCCTATTAATTTGGCAGACGTCCTTAATTAGCTAAATACATTCGTCTACTAGTTGCCAGAATATAATGAAAAGGACCTCACCGGTACTGAATGGGTAAACGTTTATCCTTTATAGTAAATGTCTTGTTATGGTACTGAATGGATTAACGTTTATCCTATATAGTAAATGTCTTGTTATGGTACTGTATTATTGTAGCACTGTTGAGGCTGGTGTGGTGATGAAGTACTGTTAGCACATCAGACATAGTGATGACATGGTGGGGCAGTGCCATGGCAGAAATTGATTGTACTACTGTTCTACCCGTGTGAGTTATTACAATTTAATGGCAGATAATGCTAAAATATTGTATTATGTATGTATGTATGTATGTATGTATGTATGTATGTATGTATATATGTGAGTCGTCTGGTTGCAATATTCACTGGCGTCAACTACCTTCACTTATGTTCCATCAAAATAGCCCCATAAGTCACAATCAGTCGCCAGTGTCCTCGAAACACCCTCCTATTGTAACACGATTGTCCACTTCAATGCTCTCTACCTCTTTTTGTATTATTATTCTTCTTAGTGCGATATATTCATTCTTAACCCCTTCTTTCCGGTAATTTTCGATAATTCCTATTCGGCATAAAATTTTCGATAATTCCTAATCGGCATAAAATCGCCTAATAATAGCCAGAATAAAAGGCAGAAAAGCGTCCTGGTTTGCTGAGAGGGATAAGCTCTCTCATATTGTTTTCCTATTTCTTGGCGTGATCTCATCTTATCTTCCAACTAACTGTGGCTCTATTGAAAATTTCACTCTCCGTTTCCTGTGTTCTTTCTTAGAAGATAATTTAGATACTATATTTAGATACTTTACTTTTCCTATGCGTACGAAGGAGACGAAATACTAAAAGCTGCCTTAATTTTAGCCTACAATGCCTACACATATCCAATAGCATCTCATCCAGTTTCGCTCGACTGTATATTTGTTCTATAAAGTATCAGAAGCATGTCGTCGAATTATATATGTGCACCCTATAACTTGCTTCAGAAAATGGGGAGCCTTAAGGGGAGGTTTTTAGTTTGTTCCCTAAACCTCCATCAAGCTTGATATGAAATTACATCTCCTTGAGCCCCTTTCAAGATAAATTTGTAATTTTTTTCGGTAGAAAAATGTCCCGGCC
>CM064504.1:13892049-13912393 GCA_032716605.1 Paralithodes platypus
TACACAATTTTTGTTTATTCTACCTTGTACATTAAAACAACTTGGAAGCTTAACCCCTTCTGTACCGGCGACGTCGTTTTGATTTTAATCTATCCATATTTAGACGATTTAATGTAGCTTAAGAAGGATCTGTTATTATGTGGTAGAAAAACGGGTTAAGTGAGATAGTTCGAAGGCTGGTAATTGCTGTAGGCCTCTTTTAAACTGAATAATATCGTCTAATAGTAGCCAAAATAAAGATAAAAAGACGGCATCGGTACTGAAGGGGTTAACTGTAATAATAAATGATAGTGTTTCAATCGTTGACGTATTCCAACTTGAATGGATAACCCGACGTACACTGTCTATGGATAACCCGACGTACACTGTCTATGGATAACCCGACGTACACTGTCTATGGATAACCCGACGTACACTGTCTATGGATAACCCGACGTACACTGTCTATGGATAACCCGACGTACACTGTCTATGGATAACCCGACGTACACTGTCTATGGATAACCCGACGTACACTGTCTATGGATAACCCGACGTACACTGTCTATGGATAACCCGACGTACACTGTCTATGGATAACCCGACGTACACTGTCTATGGATAACCCGACGTACACTGTCTATGTAAACATGGATAACCCGACGTACACTGTCTATGGATAACCCGACGTACACTGTCTATGGATAACCCGACGTACACTGTCTATGTAAACATGGATAACCCGACGTACACTGTCTATGGATAACCCGACGTACACTGTCTATGGATAACCCGACGTACACTGTCTATGGATAACCCGACGTACACTGTCTATGGATAACCCGACGTACACTGTCTATGGATAACCCGACGTACACTGTCTATGTAAACATGGATAACCCGACGTACACTGTCTATGGATAACCCGACGTACACTGTCTATGGATAACCCGACGTACACTGTCTATGGATAACCCGACGTACACTGTCTATGGATAACCCGACGTACACTGTCTATGGATAACCCGACGTACACTGTCTATGATGGATAACCCGACGTACACTGTCTATGTAAACATGGATAACCCGACGTACACTGTCTATGGATAACCCGACGTACACTGTCTATGGATAACCCGACGTACACTGTCTATGGATAACCGACGTACACTGTCTATGGATAACCCGACGTACACTGTCTATGTAAACATGGATAACCCGACGTACACTGTCTATGGATAACCCGACGTACACTGTCTATGGATAACCCGACGTACACTGTCTATGGATAACCCGACGTACACTGTCTATGTAAACCCGACGTACACTGTCTATGGATAACCCGACGTACACTGTCTATGGATAACCCGACGTACACTGTCTATGGATAACCCGACGTACACTGTCTATGGATAACCCGACGTACACTGTCTATGGATAACCCGACGTACACTGTCTATGGATAACCCGACGTACACTGTCTATGGATAACCCGACGTACACTGTCTATGGATAACCCGACGTACACTGTCTATGGATAACCCGACGTACACTGTCTATGGATAACCCGACGTACACTGTCTATGGATAACCCGACGTACACTGTCTATGGATAACCCGACGTACACTGTCTATGGATAACCCGACGTACACTGTCTATGGATAACCCGACGTACACTGTCTATGGATAACCCGACGTACACTGTCTATGGATAACCGACGTACACTGTCTATGGATAACCCGACGTACACTGTCTATGGATAACCCGACGTACACTGTCTATGTAAACATGGATAACCCGACGTACACTGTCTATGTAAACATGGATAACCCGACGTACACTGTCTATGTAAACATGGATAACCCGACGTACACTGTCTATGTAAACATGGATAACCCGACGTACACTGTCTATGGATAACCCGACGTACACTGTCTATGGATAACCCGACGTACACTGTCTATGTAAACATGGATAACCCGACGTACACTGTCTATGGATAACCCGACGTACACTGTCTATGTAAACATGGATAACCCGACGTACACTGTCTATGGATAACCCGACGTACACTGTCTATGGATAACCCGACGTACACTGTCTATGTAAACATGGATAACCCGACGTACACTGTCTATGTAAACATGGATAACCCGACGTACACTGTCTATGTAAACATGGATAACCCGACGTACACTGTCTATGGATAACCCGACGTACACTGTCTATGTAAACATGGATAACCCGACGTACACTGTCTATGCTATGGATAACCCGACGTACACTGTCTATGGATAACCCGACGTACACTGTCTATGGATAACCCGACGTACACTGTCTATGGATAACCCGACGTACACTGTCTATGGATAACCCGACGTACACTGTCTATGGATAACCCGACGTACACTGTCTATGGATAACCCGACGTACACTGTCTATGGATAACCCGACGTACACTGTCTATGTAAACATGGATAACCCGACGTACACTGTCTATGTAAACATGGATAACCCGACGTACACTGTCTATGTAAACATGGATAACCCGACGTACACTGTCTATGTAAACATGGATAACCCGACGTACACTGTCTATGTAAACATGGATAACCCGACGTACACTGTCTATGGATAACCCGACGTACACTGTCTATGGATAACCCGACGTACACTGTCTATGTAAACATGGATAACCCGACGTACACTGTCTATGTAAACATGGATAACCCGACGTACACTGTCTATGAACATGGATAACCGACGTACACTGTCTATGTAAACATGGATAACCCGACGTACACTGTCTATGTAAACATGGATAACCCGACGTACACTGTCTATGTAACCATGGATAACCCGACGTACACTGTCTATGTAAACATGGATAACCCGACGTACACTGTCTATGTAAACATGGATAACCCGACGTACACTGTCTATGTAAACATGGATAACCCGACGTACACTGTCTATGTAAACATGGATAACCCGACGTACACTGTCTATGGATAACCCGACGTACACTGTCTATGTAACATGGATAACCCGACGTACACTGTCTATGTAAACATGGATAACCCGACGTACACTGTCTATGTAAACATGGATAACCCGACGTACACTGTCTATGTAAACATGGATAACCCGACGTACACTGTCTATGTAAACATGGATAACCCGACGTACACTGTCTATGTAAACATGGATAACCCGACGTACACTGTCTATGTAAACATGGATAACCCGATGTACACTATCTATGTAAACATGGATAACCCGACGTACACTGACTATGTAAACATGGATAACCCGACGTACACTGTCTATGTAAACATGGATAACCCGACGTACACTGTCTATGTAAACATGGATAACCCAACGTACACTGTCTATGTAAACATGGATAACCCGACGTACACTGTCTATGTAAACATGGATAACCCGACGTACACTGTCTATGTAAACATGGATAACCCGACGTACACTGTCTATGTAAACATTTATTTTCTATAATTAACCCCTTCAACACCGATGACGTCCTTTTCATTATATTCTGGCAACTATTAAGCGATATTATGCAGCTTATGAAGGACGTCTACTAATAAAAAGGCTACAGACAATCACAATTAATACTTTTAGCTTCCATATATCCTTCCTAAGCTTTATCAAATGGTCTAAATGTAGCTGAAATCAAATACAATATACGTCACCGGTACAGGAAGGGTTAAACGTTCAATTTATCCACCATTATATTTGTTTATTCCCCTAACCTACCGCACCTTGTTTTCTCCTCGCCCTCCCACACCATTATTAGTTTCATTCCCCAAATCTCTCTCCATTACACCCGCGGGGGAGGGGGTTATATCGAAAAAGTTGAACAGAACGACGAGTTAGGTTGTGAAACAGAAAAATAAAATTAACAAATCACTCGTAACTACTCTCTCTCTCTCTCTCTCTCTCTCTCTCTCTCTCTCTCTCTCTCTCTCTCTCTCTCTCTCTCTCTCTCTCTCTCTCTCTCTCTCTCTCTCTCTCTCTCTTCTCTATACCCCTACTATCCCTTACACAGGTGTTCAATATTTCACCAGTATTGTTGCCAGGACCGCAGACACCTAGCAAAGTAGAACAATTTGTCGATATATTCTTATTTCCTGTGTTTGTTAGCGTCAGTTTCTGCCCGGCCATCGCTTCACCGCGCAGAAAATAGGAGTTTTCTCCATTCCACGATTTTTGTAGACGTTTTTTTTTATTTTGTTTAACATTTGTTATTGTCTTTCGAACTGTCCTGATGTCTCCCTTCCCTAGCCTAACCTACTCCCTTCCCTGACCTATCGGTATTGCATGGCGAACTGTGGCTGAACGCGCCCCAGGATGTACACATTGAAACATATTTGATTCATATTAGTAACATGGTTTGTGAGCATAAGCTTTATTACGAATGACATTTGTTATATTTTTGTGCTGTCGACCCTTCTCAGATAGTGGTCTTCAATTCAATTCAAATTTCAATTCAAAAGACTTTATTGACACAAAGTAATGTACATAAATACAGGTGATACATAACAGTTATTCATACCCTTTGTGTCAATGAGGATCTGATGCCATCAGGCATATGTGTCTTGGTACGAGATAGCCATGATTGAAAGAGCCCAATGCCTGGAACAAGTAGATCGATCATGTCGAGGGTTAATTTGGATAAGGAATAGTTACAGCCCAAGACTCGCTAGGGAGCGTATTTTGTACTGGAGTCGGAGCTGCCGCCACGGGATGCTACTGTTATCTATGACCTTATTCAATTATTGTTAAGCTGGTCCTGAGTGTGCAGTATATTCTTATTTATCTGTTTTATCGCCAGTCCCTGGATATGTCTTCATGAGATGTTCTTCTTCCCAGCACTCTCCACATATATTAGATGTTCTTCTTCCCAGCACTCTCCACATATATTAGATGTTCTTCTTCCCAGCACTCTCCACATATATTAGATGTTCTTCTTCCCAGCACTCTCCACATATATTAGATGTTCTTCTTCCCAGCACTCTCCACATATATTAGATGTTCTTCTTCCCAGCACTCTCCACATATATTTCGTGGACCGCTTTTATGAAGTTTTATGGACTTTATGAAACTTAATGAAAACCTTGCGTAAGTTTCTATCCCCATTAATTCTACATTGCACAATTATTCTTACTTATAATTCAATGTTATCTATTATTTTTCCTTTCTCCTCCCCGTTGCCCGAGTCAGGATTATTTAGACACATTCGCTGCGATCAAAGGGGATTAAATTTCCGCCGACTGCACCTGGGACTAAAATTCTTCTTATCGTGTCTTATAATGTTTCTCCTCTACTCCTCCTTTTCCCTTCCCTTTTCCTCCTCCTCCTCCTTCTCCTCCTCCTCCTCCTCCTCCTTCTTTTCCCTTTCCTTCTCTTCCTCCTTCTTTTCTTTTCCTCCTGCATAATACATTATATACATTATATAATACATTAAAATAAAAGTTGGTTTGAAACTGACTTAACTTTTCCTGTTAACCCCATCTCTACCGGTGACGTCATTTGTATTTGATTTCAGCTCCATTTAGATTTTAGACGATTATATATAGCTTAATTAAGAATGATATATATATGGTAGCCAAAAGGACACATTGAGCTAGTCTTCAGCTTGTAAAGGGGGATACGTCCTTCCTAAGCTGAACAAAATCGTCTAGTAGTAGCCCAAATCAAGTGTGAAAAGGACGTCGCCGGTACAGAAGGGGTTAAATTACTCCCAACTCCTGTACAGCGTAATTATGTAATATATATTGATTTTACAGGTGGTGGTATAATTAATCCCTTAGTCAATTATTTCTCAATTACCACATGCTTTCATTAATTTCGTTGGGAGGTATTTGGTGTAGTGAGTGAAAATAATTAATTAGATTATTATTGATTAACCCTCTGAAGATTATGACGCAATTTAACAGATTATTCTGGCTATCATTAGACGATTTTGTACAATTTCAGAAGGATCTGTGGGAAGTATAAGAGTAAAAACTATCTCAATTAACCCTCTGACTTTCCTATGCCTCTCCTAAGCTGAATACAATTGTCTAATAATAGCCAGAAAACAGTAAGAGAAATCCGTAATCGTATCTTAAACGGGTTAAAAAACACACACTATAGTCAAACCTTTCAGTTAGATAAAGATTTGTCTTCACTTCATTAATGTTCCAGCCAGATGATTTTACTCAGTGTAGGAAGGAACACTATTAATTTATGGGTTAAAATATTTTAATTTAACTTAAATTTGAGGTCTTTGCTATGTTAGAAAGACAAATACTGAACAGCTACACTAAAGGTAAACATTGGCGTCTTATGATTGAAAGGGGTAAGGATCCTAATACAATAAAGAAGCGCGTCGTCGCATCCTGAAGGGGTTAAGATAGATTATAATCGTTTGAATATTCACTTAGAGGTCCTTCGTAGACTAAATAAAACCGTCTGCAGGTAGCTAGAAAAGCATGCAAACAGTCCTTGGATTGGAAGAGCTGAAGCAAACGAGAGACTCACAGGAAATTCACTGATAAACAAAATAAAAATGAAAAGAAAAGAAAAAAGTTGGAATGAAACTGACTTAACTTTTCCTGTGTTATACCTCCCTCTCTCTCTCATTCCACCCTCCCCCCATCAAGTAACCTAAGATACCTCCTAAAATGGACACTCCCCCCCCCCCCTCTCCTTCTATATGGGGTTTATGTGCTATTAAACTGTGCATAACCTTCCACCTACGACCTTTACCTACCACCCCTACCCTAACTACCACACCTACCCTAACTACCACACCTACCCTAACTACCACACCTACCCTAACTACCACACCTACCCTAACTACCACAACTCCCACACCTGCCATAACTACCACACTTATCATGCTAATTACATCTATCACAAATACCACACCTTCCACTATTATTAACTCTCACCACAACTACCATAACTGCCACACCTACCATAAGTACCACACCTACCATAAGTACCACACCTACCATAAGTACCACACCTACCATAAGTACCACACCTACCATAAGTACCACACCTACCATAAGTACCACACCTACCATAAGTACCACACCTACCATAAGTACCACACCTACCATAAGTACCACACCTACCATAAGTACCACACCTACCATAAGTACCACACCTACCATAAGTACCACACCACCTACCATAAGTACCACACCTACCATAAGTACCACACCTACCATAAGTACCACACCTACCATAAGTACCACACCTACCATAAGTACCACACCTACCATAAGTACCACACCTACCATAAGTACCACACCTACCATAAGTACCACACCTACCATAAGTACCACACCTACCATAAGTACCACACCTACCATAAGTACCACACCTACCATAAGTACCACAATTACCAAACCTACCACAAGTACCACAACTACCATACTGTCTAGAAGTACCACAACTACCATAAGTACCACAACTACCACAATTACCACAACTACCACAATTACCACAACTACCAAAAGTACCACACCTA
This sequence comes from Paralithodes platypus, assembly GCA_032716605.1. Lineage (NCBI taxonomy): Eukaryota > Metazoa > Arthropoda > Malacostraca > Decapoda > Lithodidae > Paralithodes > Paralithodes platypus. The sequence continues at coordinate 13,899,577 of CM064504.1, forward strand.
CCATAAGTACCACACCTACCATAAGTACCACAACTACCATAAGTACCACACCTACCATAAGTACCACACCTACCATAAGTACCACACCTACCATAAGTACCACACCTACCATAAGTACCACACCTACCATAAGTACCACACCTACTACCTATACTGTATATTTATTTATATATTTATTTATTTTCCTGTGTGTTTCTGTATGGCTTTTTTCTAATTGACACTGTTGTTGAAAGTCAATTATGAACAATATATCTACCGCCATATCCTCCAGTAATATACAGTCTACCATAAAGAAAAACATGAGATCTATCGATAATAGAAAACGGAAGCACCCGAATCTCCTGTATCTGTCACGTATATACAATTCTTCGAAGAGCATGATATCATCCACGTGACATAGACAAATACGTAATTGATAATAAGAGGCCTTTCTAATCCTCCTTTTGATTCTGTAGAGAGTAGATAATTAAAAGAGCAAGACCTGTTGATTCCCTATTTCATTTTGTTATGGCTATTAATAGACGATTTTATAGAGCTTTGGAAGTATGTGTGGGAAGCAATAGAGTCAAGTGAGAACATATGTTACCACATTAATGCCCAAAAGTCCTTCCCTATACTGAGTTATATCTTCTAATGGTAGCCAGAATACACCGTAAACATTCAAGGGTATATAAAGGTACCGGTATAAAAACCCGTCGAGTATATTGTTAAATATTTACTTGTTTTCATTATATTAGAGGGCTTTCTTGCTACCAATATTTCTTTATAAGGTTAAAATTTGATGGACACTTATTACCTTGCATAGCTTCTTTAAAATTATAAATTTCAACGGTGTATAATTAATCTGACTCCATCGTACTGAAAGAGTTCCCCCCCCCCATATCTGACAGGACCAACCCACTTCGCTTTATTTAGTCGCCTCTTACGACATGCAAAACTACATTATATGAAAAATATGTATATTTTATTTCTACAGTGATTCATAGTTATAATTATGACTGGTAGGCTAAGAGTGATGGCCCCTATTAATTAATATCAGAGCTATAAACTGTGCTCATGTTTATCAGAGGCACTTAAGGGAGCCCACCTCGCTTTTTTGTTCTCTTTCTCTCCCTCTCTCTTTGGCTTGTATCCATTCGGCCCCATTCAGCCTATTATTTTAAGACGTTTACCCCATCCAGGTGTCAATATTTTCCTGGCGAGCGGTAGCGAGCCAGCATATTGGTAAGATGGTTTGGTAAGGTGATCCTCAGGGTATTAGAGTGTTGAGCCTATAATTGGGCTTTGTAATTGGGGTTGTGTGGGACAGGGATCTGCCTTGCTTGGGCCAATCGGCTTTCTGCAGACTCCCATTTTCTTATGTTCTTATGTTCTTATATACTGTATATATTTTTTGTTTTGACAGCAAGCTAAATTTGTACATTTTTCGATAGAAAAATGTCTCCGGCGAAGCCGGGTTTCTTCATACAATGCTGCCTCGCTATCGCTCGCCAGGAAGATATCGACACCTGGATGGGGATAAACGTCTTAAAACAGTTGGGTGAATGGGGCCGAATGGATACAAGCCAGGGAAAGAGAGAAAAGGAAAGAAAGATAACAAAAAAAGCCGGTGACCCCCTACCCCTTAATATTAATGAACGAATATAACAGCCTGGTCAATATTATCACCGCTTATCGTGCAGACTGATGGTCATAATTCCAGGAAATATTGCTCTGCCATAAGCTCATATTTATTGCCCTCCCATGCATATTTATTATAGTGTGGAGACCTATGTTTATCACCCAGAACACAGGCATTTTAGCTGGCACTTATATTTATTCATATTCACACAGACAGACACACAGACAGACAGACAGACAGACAGACAGACAAACAGGCAAACATACATACATACAGACAGACAGACAGACACACAGGCAAACATACATAGAGACAGACAGACAGACAGACACTCACTCACTCACACACACACACACACACACACACACACACACACACACACACACACACACACACACACACACACACACACACAGCCCGTAGCCTAGTAGGTAGAGCTCTCGTCTCACACACGAGGGGTCGGGGGTTCAATCCCCGGCCGGGCGGAGACAAATTGGGCTTGTCTCCTTTCATGTGTTAGCCTCAGTTCACCTAGCTGTAAATAGGTACCTGGAATAAGTGGACGACGTAGTGACGTCCCATGTGGGGTTGGCAAAAGTGGTACAAGGCGAGATGGGTATCATATGGTTCACCTAAGCTGATGGCTACCTAAGCCTTCGGGCGAGACGGTACCGTCTACAGTGAGAATGGTACCATACAGATCCACCCTAAGCCTTCGTTTCCGATGTCGCCAATTGGCTAAATACAGACTACACACACATCCACAGCCATTCCAACAGTACATAAAACACTTAACATGCATTACACGCAATACATTCCCAGTTAAGGAGGCGCGATAATAATGAGCTTAGCTCGCATTGCGTGGATTCCCCTTGACGAACAAGTAACTGAGTAACACACACACACACACACACACACACACACACACACACACACACACACTGTGACAGTTACAAAGTGGTGTACAATCTATCTTATTCTAGTTACATTGTAGTTTATCTTATTGTACCAGTCACACACACACACACACACTCCAACCAATAAGAGCAAGAACTGACATATAAAAATAGTCCTATCCCAACCATTGTTAATATTATTAATAATGTGTAATAACGGCCTGTCACACCATATATACGCGCCCACCTTTAATAATATATGCATAAGTGTGTGTGCGTGTGTGTATTAGAATATAATTATGTATGTATTTGCTTGAGTTTGTTTATGTATATGTGTATATATGTATCTATGTATGTGCAGTATATGTGTATGTATGTGTGCGTATATGTGTATGTATGTATGCGTTATTTATGTATATATATATGTGTCTATAGTGTATACTGTTTGTGGTTCGAGCCCGGCTGAGAGTATCAGGTAGGATAAGAGAAGAGCATATATGCATGTAATGTGCATATATTTATGTATATGTATGTCTGTGTGTATGTGCTGTCAATGGTTCGAGCCCGGTTGAGAATATAAGGCATATAATATATATATGTACTGTACGTGTATTTATATGGTCATATGCACATATGTATGTAAATATACGTACATATGAGCGAGAACATATTGCTCACTAGCGCAACTTCTGATTATAAATCTATGCATAAGCATTATCTATTATTAAGTGTTCGCGTATCTTCATCCATGTATTTCCACCCTTAACAATAGAACGCCCAGCTCTTCCATATTTCGCCTTCTGTCACACACACACACACACACACACACACACACACACACACACACACACACACACACACACACACACACTACCGAGGATTAACCTCCCATTTTAGTACCTGCACCCTCTTTACCCTGACCATACCAAATCAGTTTCTGTATGTATGTCTGTGTGCATACGTGAGCGTTTGTGTATACGGACATGTGCACACTTACTGCATGTTCTTATGTTCCTATATATGTATGTATATGTATGTGCGCACGTATGTGTATATACGTATGTTCTGTATATGAGCAAGTAAATAAATGTGTATATGTACTGTATATCACTTACTCTCATGGTTATTTTATGATAATTTGTATTCTGCACATGCATCATTATTGTATTTATTTATTTTGTTTGTAAACTAAGCTTACCATCCTCATATCTGTACATCTCATGTTCATCCACTAAATTGTAAAATGTGTATTTTCAGCTCATGAGGCTGCCATTCTTTAATAAACCGTTTATTATTATTATTACACACACACAATATCTAGGTTATATAAAAAGTGCGCTCTTTTAGACTACTCATGCACAATACAATTCTTGATAATATTCATAAATACTAATAAAAATACAACAACTATTTGTCAACAGCCTACTGGACAAAAGCCCTTATAAAGCTGATGTTGGGGTTGTATTTTTAAGCTTGGTGGAGGACTAAGGAGGAAACTAAACAAAGCAATTAATAAATATATAATTCTGGTTTGGCAGTATATGAGTTAAACTTTTATGAACATTCTTTCAACTAAAGTTACTTATCTTTAGTCTAATTTGTATACCAATACAAAAGAACCCACAAATGATATTGAAATTAGTTTGGCCATCACCGTATAAGATCAAAACCATCAGTATGTCAGTGGAAGTATGTCAGTAGTGAGCAATTGACAACATTTGTAATAAACTAGCTTTCTTAGGCCATTTTTATTTGCACGTGCATATATAGTATTGGTATTGAATTATTTATAAATTAATATATGTTTTTGGATATGGACATGTTTTTGAATACTTTCAAATATAGATCATATACACACTATCGCATTATAGCACACGCTTATACATGTTATTATTCACAAGCGCATATATACGCACATTATTACATACATACACTTGCATAAACACACACCATTATACAATTGCAAATGTACATACTGTATTATGACACACACACACACACACACACACACACACACACACACACACACACACACACACACACACACACACACACACACACATGGCAGAGAGTATCGCTACATAGATATTAAGTAACACCCCGTTCTTAATTACAAACCCTAATGCACTTGAATAAACTAATGAAAGCATATATGGTCCTCCCGGGATTCGAACTCGGGATACCACACCCAGAACACAAGCATCTAAACCATTACACCACCAACACAGTTATCAAACAAATAGTAAAATCCGAATATGAATCAATAATAAACACAACAAAACAGACAGGTTATGTCTTCCTGTAATCACATACAGCGTCCTAAACACAAAGGTAAATTGCCATGTTACTATCTTTGTTACTCAGCTATAAGGTAGATTTTGTAGCTAAATATGTTGTTAATTATGAAAACTTGGCATTAATACGACGCACAGCCATAGTAGTTTCAGATTTTGCCATTTTAATAATCGATAAATCAGCTACTAAGGGATTCAATTTATCATCAGCTGGAAAGAAATAGACTATAGTTCTGTATAAGGTCATGAATATCTTTAAATCAGTTACCCACAGCTTGAGATTCTCCTGTAAGGGAAAGTATTTGGGGTTTTTTATGGACCCCTTCGCCCTCATGTTTAGCTATTTTTACAATTTATTCTGGCTATCATTACACGATTGTATATAATTTGAGAAGGATTGTGGGCATTAAGGGATTAAAGACTAGTTGTTGTTGTTGTTGTTCCCCAGGCTGTCTGGCCGAACAGCCCCAAGGTCTCGAGCAAGGCGAAGGCCATAAACGAGCACCCCCACAAAATCCTCCCTGCTTACCACTAACAAAGCCCGGGTGACCGAAGCCACTCCAAGGCAGGGAGCTGAGGAAGGTGCGGAAACGCCCGGGAAACCAAAGCCCCACCCAGTTCAATTAACTGTCTGACTTCCACATACCCTTCCTACCTAATCTGAATAACATCGTCGAATAATAGCTATAAAACTAAATAAATGCGTCATAGTATCTTCTAAGGCTTAAATTATACACCAGAACTATAAAGTAACCCACCAAGTCAGTTACACACCGCTTGAGGTCCTCTTTTAATATATACAGAGCGGACAGCTTGTTAACCTACGCCATTTCGCCATTCGAGGGGATTTCAGTATTGTTAGGTCTTTCTCTCGCTATTCTACCGCTACTGCAATAATCAGTGTTCCTCAGAGCTCACTCAGTGTATACCATCCCCTCTTCGTAGAGCAGGTAGCACTCGTCTTACAACACAATCCCACCCCAACTCTCCAACCCAAGAGTGAAACGATATTCTCAATCTTTCTTTTATTCAACAGCTGAGCTCTGGAATTCTCTCCTAGAATCAGTCTTTCCTTCATCCTATGACTTAAATTGCTTCAAACTCCCGTGTGTCCAGGCATTTTGGCTCGAACGTCCCTTGATTTCGGCCCTGTCACTCTTTCAACTCTGGAGGAGGCAATCGTCACAAGCAGTTCTGCCTTTTATCTCCCTCATTCACGTAGAAATAGAAAATGGGTATGGTAGCACGATTGTATTAAGCCTTAACCCTTTCCAGGTACTATTACGCATTTCGTGTGTGCTTTCTACCTATTATTAGACGATTATATACTGATTTAGGAAGGGTATATGGAAGTCAGGGTTAATTGAGATAACCTTTATCCCTTTCATTCCCACAAATCCTTCCTAAGCTGTATAAAATAATCCTAAAGATAGCCAGAATAAACTGTCAAAATGCGTCATAATCTTCAAAGGGTTAAACAGACCTGTGGGAGTCCGCGAATTAATTTAGTTTCTTCTTAGAGGTCGTTGGTGAGCTAAAAAAAAATATCGTACAATGATAGCCAGAATAATATAAGTGTTATACATACGAATATATAATAACGCAACACAATGGAGAGGTTGCTTCATCTTAAGGGAGGATGGGCGCATTTAATTGTTTGTTTACTTATCTTTCTATATACATGTTTAGTTTCCTCCCTAGACCTTCAAGCTAAAAAAATAAAAAATAAAAAAAAATACCCCCAAGACCCCCCTTCAAGATATATCTACATTTTTCGATAGTTCCTCTCAAAATGACAAGCTCGCTATCGCTTGCCAGGAAAAAAATTACACCTAAATGGCACGATAGGTCTTGATATCGATAAAGAAATGGGATGAAAGGTCTTAAAATAAACTAATGGGGCGAACGTCTTAAAATATCAAAACTAATGGTGTTCAACATGAGGGAGAAGGTGAGCCAGAAAAACGGCCCATCTCCCCTTAATACACACATACGTCGACATGAACTTTATACCCATTAACCCTTTCAGTACCGGGGACGTCATTTATATTTGATTTCAGCTGCATTTAGACGAGTTTATGCAGCTTAGAAAGGATCCGTGATAGCTTAAAGGATGAATTGAAATAGTCTGTAACCTATTAATTGATAAAAGTCCTTCCTAAGCTAAATCATATTGTCTAAGCGATTGTTCCCCCACCAATACTGTAACGCCATCCACTCCACGATTAAGACGTTGGTTCCACAAGCTTACATCGAGCCTGAAAAAAAAAAAAAAAAAAAAAAAAAAAAAAAAAAAAAAAACAACGCTTCATGGCTGGAGAACATTATATAATAGCCGTTTTTAAGTACAGGGCATACCGTACAAGTGTTTTTGTCTTCATGATAGGTCTATTAACCCTCTCACGTTTTTGACGCAATTTTGAGCCTATTAGGGATACTTTAAAGTCTTTGTTACCATCAGGGGTATTTAGAAACATTTAGTTTAGTTACTTCAACCTCTGCAGTTGTCTTTGAGTTAGCTGTGGGCAGAAAACTAATTTTGGAGAGGTAATTATAAGAGTGAGAGAACTATATTTATTATTGCTAATCTGGCAACCTCTGCGTCATAAAAACGTGAAAGGGTTAATTTGGCGGTCTCTTTTTTTAAGTACAGGACATACGGTACAAGTGTTTTTTACTTCATATTAGGTCTATTAATTTGGTTGTTTGTTTTTTCTAAGTACAGGACATACAAGTTTGTTTATTTGTGTTTATTTTATTATTTATTTTATTTATATATTTATATATTTAACGCTCAACAGGATACAATTGACACCTGGATGGGGATAAAGGTCTTAAAACAGTAGGCAAAATGGGGCCGAATGGATACAGCCAAGAAAGAGACAAAAGCAGGTAACCTCCCTTAATGTTGGCCTCTTTCTCACATTTTCTTCCCTCCAACACCTCTCCTCTCTCCCTTATTCTTCTTCTCCTTCTTTCCCTCATTGTCCTTCCATTCCTCCCTTCTTTCCTAATGTGTCCCCCTCCTCCTCTCCCCACTCTACTACTTCTCTTCCTCTCTCTCCCCACCCAACTCCTCCTCTTCCTCTCCCAATCCTTCCACACCTCTCCCCCTTCTTACTCTAACCCCTCTTTCCCTCTCCTTCCTCCTCCAACATCCTTCTTTCGTCATTCTTCTCCTTTCGTTCTCTTACTCCTTCTTTTCCTCCTCTCCCAATTCTTCCTCCTTCCACTCCTTCCCTCCTCCTTACTCTACCTCCCTTTCCCTCCCCACCCTCCTCCAACATCCTTCTTTCCCTTCTCTACTCCTTCTCTTCTTCCTCCTCCCTACTCTATCCCCCTCCCTTCCCGCACCCCCAACCTTCTTCCCTCATCCCCCCCCCTCCAACACCATGTTTAGTGCGGTGTAATACCTGCAATTTAGCGGCCCACTGGTCTTGTGTGTGTGTGTGTGTGTGTGTGTGTGTGTGTGTGTGTCTGTCTGTTGGACTGTGTCTGTGTCTGTTGGACTGTGTGTGTGTGTGTTAGACTGTGTGTGTGTTAGACTGCGTGTGTGTGTTAGACTTCGTGTGTATGTGTGTGTGTGTGTGTGTGTGTGTGTGTGAGTGAGAAAGAGAGAGTACAAAGGAGTACAAAGGAAATTAAGCGACAACAGGTCTAGCAACCCCTCGAAGCTGCTTGCCCTCTACACCACTGCTGTTCAAAGTGTCCAACAGTGGTTTAGTGTGGGTAAGGGATAATTGGAAAGGGAAGTTACTGCCCTAGGACTAGTGAGAGTGAGTAACAGAGTAAGAGTAGGAGAGATTAGGAGTAAGAGAGTGAGTGAGAGTGAATGTGTGGTAAAGTGAGAGTGAGAGAGAGTGATAAAGTGTGAGTGTGCGAGAGTGAACCTACATACTACTGTCTCTTAAGGGGAGGTTTTTAGTTTGGTCTCTAGATAGCCATCAAGCCTAAGATTACACCCCCTTGAGCCCCTTTCAAGATAAATTTGTAAATTTTTCGGTAGAAAAATGTCCTGGCTGAAAGCCGGTTCCTCTTAAATAATAGGCTCGCTATCGCTCGCCAGGATAAAATCGACACCTAAATGGCACGAAAGGACTTAAAATTGACAGAAATGGGTCGAAAGTTCTTAAAATCGTCAAAATAATGGGGCGAACGTCTTATAATTAGAAAAGCAATGGGGCTAAACATGAGGGAGAAAGGAGTCAAGAAAAAAAATCCCTCGAGTGGAGATCCCCCCTTAAAGGGGAAGGGTATATTTGGGTGGCTATTATTCCATGTATTTATTATTTGTTTGTTTCCTCCAAGCTAAAAAAATAAAAAACATCCCACATACCCTCCTTCAAAACATCCCACATACCCTCCTTCAAAAACATCCCACATACCCTCCTTCAAAAACATCCCACATACCCTCCTTCAAAACATCCCACATACCCTCCTTCAAAACATCCCACATACCCTCCTTCAAAACATCCCACATACCCTCCTTCAAAACATCCCACATACCCTCCTTCAAAAACATCCCACATACCCTCCTTCAAAAACATCCCACATACCCTCCTTCAAAAACATCCCACATACCCTCCTTCAAAACATCCCACATACCCTCCTTCAAAACATCCCACATACCCTCCTTCAAAACATCCCACATACCCTCCTTCAAAACATCCCACATACCCTCCTTCAAAACATCCCACATACCCTCCTTCAAAACATCCCACATACCCTCCTTCAAAACATCCCACATACCCTCCTTCAAAACATCCCACATACCCTCCTTCAAAACATCCCACATACCCTCCTTCAAAAACATCCCACATACCCTCCTTCAAAACATCCCACATACCCTCCTTCAAAACATCCCACATACCCTCCTTCAAAACATCCCACATACCCTCCTTCAAAACATCCCACATACCCTCCTTCAAAACATCCCACATACCCTCCTTCAAAACATCCCACATACCCTCCTTCAAAACATCCCACATACCCTCCTTCAAAACATCCCACATACCCTCCTTCAAAATAAATGTGTAAATTTTTCGATAGAAAAATGTCCCGGCCGAAGGCCGCTTTCCCTTAAATTACAGGCTCGCTTTCGCTCGCCAGGAAAACATCGACACCTAAATGACACGAAAAGTCTTACTATTGACAAAGAAATGGGGCGAAAGGTCTCAAAATCGCCAAACTAATGGGCCGAACGTCATAAAATCTGAACACTAATGGGGCTAAACATGAGGAAGGAAGGAAGGGGGTCCAGAAAAGCCAACCCATCTCCCCTTTAACTAAACACACAGCGCCCCCCCCCCCCCCTAACATTAAAACCATAAATGATAAAATAAACACAGTATATTCCCCCGCCACCATTATAACGAGCTCTTCAACCAAGACGGATTCTCTTAAATACACAAGAATAATGCCGTAGTATAATAAAAACAATAAAAAACAAAAACAATATGTATATATATATACTGTATATTTAGGCAAGAAGTAAAATAAAAATCTCTTTTGTTATGCAGCGTTCTCAGATTGGTGCGATGCATAAGGTGTTGATTTTCGGTGTGAGCATCCTGGGTTCGAATTCACGGACTGCCACATGTGTTTGTAAATTTCATTAATCGATTTTAGGAGTATAGTTGGTTGTTGGAAGGAACATAATAATTGTATTAACTTTTATTATATTTAGCTTTCATACTACTTCTACTACTACTACTACTACTACTACTACTACTATATTTTTTTTTTTTTTTTTTTTTTTATACATTTCATGTTACTACTACTACCATCACCACCTCCACCATCACCACCACCACTACCTTATATTTAATATTGTACACATACTAAATTTCACAAGCATCAGATACTACTATTCTACACCATGCAACTTCAATCCAGTCTCCTTCCAATGCGACCCTCTGCCACTGCTGCCTCGTAGTCTACTTCTGCCACCGTCACTGGTTGTGGTGCAGACCTTCTTGTTCCCCGCAGGCATAGTAGTGCTGATCTGAGCAATGAGAAAGATAGACGGCATCTCATCCAGGCTACGACGTGGCTCCTAGGCTGTTGCTTCTTCTCTGAGATGATCTCTGCTAGCCTTGAATAGAAGCACTGGGCCCTGGGTCCCATCCCTCCTGATGTGGTGAAGACTAGTGGGGTAAAGCTGCCATGTTCGACTTGTAAGATCCTTTCTCCATATGTCCTGACCTTCTCTCGTTCGTTCCTCTTGTGTGCAGCCTCCAGAGACAGCTCGCTGTAGCTGTGGGCCATTGGGTCAAATACTCTTATGTCAAAGAACGCTCGCTGTGCATTTGTCCAAAAGCCTCTTGCACTAACGTCCAATCTTGCTTCAGTGGATGTGTTGGCCGTCCTGTGCTGTGCATGGTCTCTCCACCCAAGGGAATGAGTGATGGTTCGCTCACCACATCTCTACACACCTCCCTGAGCATGTTCGCTGTTATATCTCTTACTTCATCGTGCCTGATGCTGATGAATCCTCCTTTCTTACATATCATGGTGTGGTCTGTATCGTTGATGGTTCCACAAACGCATCGATCGGGCAGTCCTTCAATCGGCCAATCATACCTCAGTGCAATAGCATCATTAAATTCTTGTTTGTTGAGATTGAAGCTTTTTGCCTTGATTGGTAGTGTTGTCAGCCAATTTGAAGCGCCCGTTTCTTGTGCTATTTGTAGTTTTCTTGTTTGTCTCGGGTGAAGTTGTCCCATCAATTGTGCCAGGTCATTTTTTCTGTGAGTTTTGCCTCTCTGACGTGATGGTCTTTCTGATGTTGTAGATGTCTGCCTGGTCTACTTCACCGTCAGAATCTTGTGCTATGATACGGTCAGTGAGAGATCCTGTTATCTTTACCGAGTTCTGGTATTCCGTTACCGCCCTCTTCACTGGGTCGATGATTCCCATCCCTCCCAACCTAGGAGGCAGTGCGAGCAGCTCCCTCTCTGTATCATTCGGGGTGTGCGACTTTATCCACGCTGGGATGAGTTTGTCTCTGATGGCATCTTCCAGCGGTTGAAGTAATGCGCTGACATTTGGAACAGTTCTCATCAAGTAGGTCCAGCGATGTTTGACCCCATATGTGAATGCCGAATACGCGGCCTGTGGTTCCGTCTTTGCAATTTTGGCCAGTTTCTCAATTTCATTTACCCATTCTCTGACCTTCTCCTCTATGTATTTGTTCTTGAACTCTTCCGTGCCGATCACCGCCCCAAGGTGACGCTGTCCGTCCTTTGTTACTACCACTTCACTACCGCTGAAAGCTTCTACCGCCCTTTCATAATGTTCTGTTTTTACTATTAGTATTGACTTTCTGGCATTTGGATGGTACCCTATTTTTGGTCCTACCTCTGATATTTGTTCCCACCAGTGCTTGAGATTGTTGACTTTTCCCGCTCCAGTGAGATCGTCTGCATAGGCCACCTGCTTTACTTGCGTCGCCTCATGGCTTGTTAAGGTTAGCAACACTGAGAGACCTAAGGCGTACATTGCCATTGCTACTGGGTCACCTTGTGTGGTTCCTTCCATTGATTTCAGAGGTGTTCCCCTTCGTGTGTTCTGGTTGTTTACTATGAAGAGGTCCGCAGGCTTTTTATAGGTGTTCTCTACGTAGGTGGCAAAACTGGGGCATTTTACTTTGATGTTATGTATTGCCGTCTTTCTGTTGATGGTGTTAAAGGCGTTTGTTGCATCCACTAGCAGCACAGCTTCACAGTCCACTTGCTCATATATTTTCTTATGGCATGAATTGCTGCCTCTCCCCCTGCTTGGTGGCCGGCACACACTTGGAGATTACCGGCCGCTGACCGCACATCGTCTTTCACCACTTCCATTATGCATTTTCCGATGATTCTTCTCAGCACTTCACCCACTCCTACTGGTCTGCATCCTGGATTCTTGTCTAAAGGTATTAGGCGACAAGCTGTGTAAGCCTCCAAATGTTGACAATTTTGGGTGGTCATCTTTCTTGCAAGAGCTGCCAGAGCCCTTCATAA